>NSMO01014318.1:0-162686 GCA_002588565.1 Coelastrella sp. UTEX B 3026 | reverse complement strand
GCTCGACCTGCGTCAAAGCAGTGCCGCACAAACTTCGAGCAGCCCTGCCAGGGTGGTTCAGGCCCCAACTTGCTGGCATCCAAGGAAACCGAGAACAAGGCTGTTAGCGAGTTGCATCACAAGGCACCGCTGCTGTAATGGCAGCTGTGCTTGTGTTTGAGTCTCCTCCTGCTTCCTACTGCAGCAAGCAGGACCATAGCTACTGCCACAACTTTGATGCTACGCTTCTCCGTGCAGGGTTCGCGCCGCAGCTTCAGCAGCAGTCCTTACAGACGTCAAGGCCGATGCCAGGCCTTTGTTCAACCCGCTGAAGCTGGGCAGCTTGCAGCTGGAGCACAGGGTGATCATGGCACCTCTCACACGCTGCAGGTGTGCTATCTGTGCAAGCAGCTTGCCGCAATACGGTGGTAGTTGTACCCTATCAACAGTACCGTATAGGTATTGCATTGTTAGACGTCCGTAGTTGCTCATTGCGATAGTACAATACGCTGGTGGCAAGCTGGAATGATGCGAATCCATCAGCAGTTGGGCGGTTGCGGCTCTCCCTGTGAGCCAATTTGCTTCTTCCCCTCACTCCTACAAGTTCAACCGCTCCATCAACAGCCGTATCTTGATGTAGCACCAACTGCAGTAGTGAGTCAGGCCGCGATGTGCCAGAAGCCGCAGAGCACAATGGCACCTCACAATCCCTCAGCCGGCTATCGAACACCGCTAGCTCAGCGCAGTGGTTTACAGTTGCAGCAAGTTCAACCCTTTTGCTGCTGTGGCTGCTGCTGTGTTTTTGTCTCCTGCAGAGCTCCCAACAATGTGCCAGTTCCAGATATGGCTGTGTACTATGGCCAGCGAGCCAGCAAGGGAGGCTTGATCATCAGTGAAGCCACAGCAATCTGTGACCAGGCTCATGGGTGGGTGGGCAAGCATACTAGCTAAAGCATGAGCGATCTTGTTGGGCTCACAGCTTCTTGAAGGCTCTCAAAGGCTTACATGCCTGGTTGGCTCTAAGCAGTTCGCAGCAGTGACTGGCAGCTGACTGTTCATTGAACCAGCGGCAAAGTTCCAAGCACCAGCAATCTGTGACCAGCTCATGGGCATTTGCAAGTTTACCAGACAGTTAGTAGCCATCATGTAAGGCATCAACGCTTGCGAATGCTGTATTACCAGGTTGATTCACTAGGTGGCAGTACTTATAGGGCTGTTGAACTCCCAACTTGAGCAAAGTGTTATGACATCGTTTTCATAATGTAATACCGAGTCTGACTGAGTCAGTATGATTCAGGAATGCATATAAGATGCAAGCTTACGTAGACACTTGCGAATTGTATGGTTTGCAGTTACCCCCAGGTTCCAGGTATCTACACTCAGGAGCAAGTTGATGCGTGGAAGCCTGTTGTGAAGGCGGTACAAGATAAGGGTGGACTGTTTGTATGCCAGCTCTGGCATGTGGGCAGGGCATCACACCCAGGTAGGTTTATGAATGCAGAGTGCTGTTGTAGGTTTGTAACTATCCACCGACGGCTTATTGGCGGACGTCAGTTTCCTCCTCGCCGCCAGAGCTAGTCGCAATGATGCTTGTAAGACACAAACTGATGAAACTGGGCTGCCCTGCATGCCTTTGCACATAGCGTGTGAATGGTGACTCTCACACGATCCGTTATTGCATCTAGAATTATACAGTATGCCAGCTGTTCATGTGCTAACAGTCGGCACGGCAGCAACGTTGTTCACGGCAACAGACTCCTTACTACTGGTTACTGAATAAGTCCCTGCATTAGGTGCCCATGACATAGCTGTAGTCGTTGTGTTTCTCCCCGCAGACTATCAGCCCAATAACGCCGCCCCTGTATCAGCATCAGCTGTTGCAATCGGTGATGGCTTTGAAGTGTACACACCCCAAGGTGGACCCTTCAAGTACACTGTACCACGTGCGTTGGAGTCACCAGAGATCAAGGACATCGTGCAGCAGTATGCTGATGCTGCTAGGAATGCTATCGCAGCTGGATTTGATGGTGTTGAGGTACTTGCAGGGCAGGGAGAGGAGGGAGGGGACATGCTTAGGGTGTTGCTGCAGCCAGGCTAATCATCAACTTCCCAGTTGGCTTCGAGCTTGCTGCTGTGCAGCGGAAACAGGATCAACAAACAGCTGTGTTGCTGGTGTTGGTGGTGTTGCCTTATGCAGCACAGAATGCCTGTGCTTGTGTACTCGCATGTTGTGTCGTGAGTTGTGCAGCAGCATGGGGTCACGTCACAGAGTGAAACTGCTGCTGCAGTGGGCTGCCTGATCTCTGATGTGCACATTCAATATCCCATCGATTGGGTCCTGTAGCAAAGCAGCAGTGCACTTGAGGAAACTCCCCTCAGGTGCACTTTGTTGGGATTGTATGCCCCGACACCATTGTTGATGGTCAGTCATCTGCCATTGTAGACAATCGTCCACCGCCAACAAAATGCTGATCCATGAAATGCTGCTGCAGGTTCATGGTGCCAATGGTTACCTGCTAGATCAATTCTGGAAGGACTCTACCAACCAGCGCACAGATGAATATGGCGGATCTGATGAAAACAAGGCCAGGTAATGACACAACAAGCTGCTGCTACATATCAACGGACTTGCCTATCACAACATCACACAGCGTATTGATGTAGGTATTCCAAACACGAGCTTGCCGCATGGCTGTTACTGCACCATCTACACTGCACCATCTACAACAAGACGCTCTTTGCTACTGTCCTACTGTCACCCACAGGTTGCTGCTGGAGGTGATGGAGGCAGTCGCTGCTGCTGTTGGCCCTGAGCGTGTGGGTCTGCGTTTGTCACCCTACAACACATTCCTTGACGCATGTGACAGTGTGGAGCGTGCTGTTGAGAAGAACACGTGGCTCATGAAGGCACTGCATGAGAGAGTGCCTGGCCTGGCATACATGCACATGGTAAGCAGACAGCTGGCAGAGATTTGCCCAGAGGAATTTGTCTGATGTGTTTGCATGTTGTGTGTGTGTTGCCAGTTTGTAATATCTTGTGTTGTTGGCTCATGGAAGCGCTGGTGAGAAAGAAAAAAAGCCCGGCTTTGCGTACTTACAAATGCTGAGTGAGCAATTTGTGACTCTGAATAACCAGCACTACAGCACCTTGTGTCAGGCTGGCTGATATTGGATGCTCAATACATCAATCAGCCACACGCCGGCAAGTAGGATCTACTTGCCGGCGTGTAGGCAGCCAGATATTCTCAGCTTGATGAATGCATGTGTATTTGTATACTACATTGCCTCCGTCTGCCTTGTGATGCTGCTAGTACATAGAGATGTTGACACATATCATACATCATTTGTCTGTCAAACCATTCATGTGTGACTCATTTGGCATGACTTTAATACCCCACAGGTTGAGCCTCGTCTCGCTGGTGGTAATGCTGAGGTTGAAGGTCCCATTGCTCACTCCCTTGAACCATTCAGACAAGCAACGAGTCTGCCATTTCTTGCTGCTGGTGGATTCAAACGTGATGACGGAATCGAGGCTGTCAAGAGTGGACATGCTGATGCTGTGGTGTATGGCAGGTATCATTAAGTCAATGATCTACTCATAGTGTCTTACAGTTAACACCTGAGTATGTTGATGGAGGGTTTTGTATATGACGCCAGCGCAAATCCACGCAGCATAGCATCCAGTGACTGGACTGAATACCAGTCCTGCCCTCAAGGGGTTGAGAGGGGTGCACCCGTTGCGGACAGTGTATGGCGGGTAAGCTTTGAGGTTTAGACGAGTGTGTATATGCTGCATCTGTAGACCGTCAACACCTAAGAGTAGTTCTTGATCTGCTCTTATGCCTGCAATGGGGATATACATAAGTAGCAACTGCCCCAGCTCGTTTTAGGCGAGGTCTGGCTTGTGTTGACACATGGACAGGTGACTGCAAGCCAGAACTGCAGTTGTCAGTACTGGTCCTTGGTCATGTAACCTGTAGATGGGTTGATCTTGCAGGCCTATGCTTCCGCAAGCTGTGTACCTGCAGCTGTTCTGAAGCACTGCATGTATTGCATTCAAATTGAAACCGCTGCCGCTGCTGTTGCTGGTGCAGGTATTTCATCTCCAATCCAGATCTTCCAAAGAGGCTTGCCCTGGGAGCTGAGCTGACACCTTACAACCGCGACACATTTTACTCATTTGGAACAGAGGGATACACAGACTATCCATTCCTTGAGGATCTGAACTGAAGATTTGGGTCTGCTGTACACCAGTCTGCTGCACCGAAACGAGTGCACAGCTTGAGTCCGCTTATTGTGACAAACATTTGATAGCTTGAGTTCTGTGTGAAGATCTGTGTGAAGTTGGTAAGCACTGAAGAATGCGCCGAGTACTGCGGTGGTCTGTGGTGTTTAGGCAGGCTCTAAAAGGCGATTGGCTGGTTCTGGTGCAGCGCGGTTTTGGGGAAGCTGCGTGGGCAGATACAGAGTTGGTCATTCTGCGTGACCAGCGCATTCATCGCTGAGTTACTGGCGTTTGCTCTGGCATGGCCATGGCGCCACAGGCCTTGTCACCGTAAGCGCTTGTTAGTCATCTCTTGAGAGCGATAGTTTATGACTGCTTCTATCAAAGTCCTTCAGAGGAATGTTGATGAGCTGGTTATAGTGCAGCTGACTGGTTACAAACATCTGTGGAGACATACACGGATAATACAAAAGGCTGCATTTCTGAGTCAGCAGTGCATTTGCTGCTGGGGCTTGGTTTGCTGCTGACATGGCCATCATGGCGCCGTGATGGGGCGATGGGCCTCCAGCTGTCTAGTCATCTCTTGAGAGTGACAGTAGGAGTCCAGGAAGGCTCTTCAAGTTGATAAGCTGGCCGTAGCTCAGCTTTGTGTTTTCTGTTTCCTGTCACACGGTGGGCAGATACATAGATACCTGTATTGCAAGTCGGCTGTGCATTTGCTGCTGGTACTGGGTTCGGCACTGACATGGCCATTATGCCAGGGCCCCGGGGCCATTGGCTTGTTGATCCTCTCTTGAGTCACTGTCACTGACTGAGTGATACGAGGTGTTGCACCTCTGAGTGCTTTGAGTGTGTGCAGAGATGTGCAGAGACCGAGCCTGTGTGTGCAGAGATGTATATGACGTATTTTGCTTGTTCAATCCATATATATGTGGGCATATATATGTGTATATACCAATTGGGTCCGCCTCAGACATGCTGTCCTTGTCAGGCCCTGGAGGTTTTATGAGGCGCTGTGTGCTTGTCATTGCAATTGCAGCATAGCGTTATTTGTGTGTGTCGAACATTCGCTGTTATCTGTGATTGTGTATCCCTATCCCTAGCTGAGCTGCACATGGCCGAGGGTTTTGAGTCATCTGATGTGCTTCATGTAAACATTGCAGATGCGATGTTTCCATCATGCTGACCTCATCTGCGAACTGACCCTCTGCATGTGCTAAGTCAGTGGCCAATAACATGACTGCTGTATTAATACAGTAATATTACTGAATGAGCCAGAGCTGTTACGGATCTGCGAACTGACCCTCTGCATGTGCTAAGTCAGTTGCCAATAACGTGACTGCTGTATGAATACAGTAATACTACTGAATGAGCCAGAGCTTTACGGATCCAATACACTCTGAACATGAATGTTGGAAGAGTACATGCAAGCAGTAAATGAAACAAAATCTCACATATACTGCATAGAGAGTCTGCGCGATAGACACCAGGCAGCAGTGCGAACCTCTGGTGCTGCAATGTGATAAATGGAACAGAGACTGACTAGCCACCGTGCGGCCAGGCAGCCACACAAGAATGCACACAAAAGTGCAGGACTGTGCAATCACAAAGGCTCTCTCTGATATCAGCTGTGACTGTAGAGCAAGACTGCCAGCAGATCCAGCACACACAGCCAACCGTAATGCAGGCACCGGCCTGAAAATCATGCTTCCACGTTACCACGCAAAGCGGCAGTAGACAAAGACCACATGACTGTTGCTTGCACACTCACCAAATGCACTGCCTATAGCCTGGTGCACCCGACAGCCATGCGGCAAATGTTAACTAGACGCAAACCAGCCATAAGGGGACCCTGGATACATCAACAGTACTATATGGCCGCCGTTCCTGGGCAACACTGAAATGTAAGGTGATTGAAACACAGACAAACCCAGCACACTGTGAAGAACTTCCTAAGCCTGTATCACCTGCTGCCTGTAAACAGCAAGCATAACAACCAGGCATGAGCACAACGCATCAAGTGCACGACCCAACACAGCTACATCCTAGAGTGATTCAGAGAGGAGATTGCTGCTTTGAACATCTGCAGCACAACCGAATGTGTGTACTGCCAGCAACAAGGGGCTCACAGAGCAGAAATGATCATATTTGAACCCGACCGTATAAGAGTTTGGACCCAATCGTGTAGAGAGAGTGATAGGTAGGACAATGTGCACAAAGAAGCTCCCAACTGCAACTTGACCAGGGCCTACTGTGCCACCAACTCAAATGCAAACAAAGTCATGCTAATGCATAGAGCTGCAGTGCATTGCTCTTAACATTGCAGCATCACACACGGGCGCTGCTACGACCCCAAAACAAATCAATATGCACCTTTGATAGTCTTGCATGTCAGAACCCAGCCGGACAACCGAGCATGCATGCCAGCTGTGCATGCTAACGCGCGGTTCCCACCTCTTATATGAGTTTCCCTGCGCTACCAACAACCCCATACCCATTTGAACCTGCCAGCAGCCGCGAACAAGAGCTGGTAAAGGTAAAGCTGTGGCTGAATGTAGGATTTGTCCCTGTGACTCTCTGTGTAATGGCTGGCTGCCCACAATACTTCATCTTCCCAACTCATGTGTAGTATGTCACCCCCCTAAAACCTAAAAGCCAGTTGGCCTGGAGAAGACACCCCTCTTTCCATGGGTCCGATCAGAAGTGTAAATCTGTTCACATGCAACTGATACAACATCAATGCTATGTTCTACTATGCAGCAGCTGCAAGCGACATCTACAAGCAGACAACCGGGCCGAGAGCAAGGTTACTACAACAAGCAATTCAGCCAAGCGCGCTGCATGCCATTGCACTGTGCACGGAATCGACAGAGTTGTATGACCTGCTGAATCACCTGGGGCGCAGCGCCACCTGACAGCGCAGTGTTATAAGCCACGTCCCTCATGCCTTCAGTGGAACAACTTTTGCTATCGACAGCAGTGCTGTCATGCATATGTACCAGTGTCACTGATACAAGGAACAACTCTAGAAGCAGCAGACACCGTTCATGGCAACGGAACTAGTGACAACGACATGAGCAGCGACACGGCTGAAGGCACCAAACTAGCAACAAAGTACCCGAACGAGCTAAGCTAATGCACCCCGACCTCCCCTAGCACAAAACAGATGCCATGCTTATGAATATCCTGTTACTACCAGTGACTAACTAGTGCATGCAGGCAACTAGAAACTACACCTAAATACACAAGCAAGTGATGCAAATCTTCAGCACAGCAAGAAAGAGAAATCCAGCACGCTTGGTGGTAGCCCTGCACCCTATGCTGCAATATGCTGCACCCCTTCCCAACTTGGCAGCCCCAGCTGGCTGCATCAAGCTGGCCGGGCAAACCAGCACGAAATCTACCCGTCAAAACGAACACATACAACAGGCACAACACATGCAAATGCCCTAGCAAGTAGCCCAGCATACAACATTGAGCCCAACTCAACTCGATACAAAGACACGATATCAGCTGATCGCATGCTTGCTTGGCCTGCTTAGCACTGGATAAGGGAGCCTAACCAGCAACTTGCCTACCGTGGCTACATTGGCTGGCCCTGACACTGTGAATTCACATGAACCTCTCGCGATATCTGCCTCTTGCTCCCCCCCCCCAACCCCGGCAAAGCCCACACCCGTCAAACCAACCCCCTTCAGAACCCATCTTGCATGTAAGCATCCCCTGTGTTGTAGTTGGTAGCTGCTGCCACGATTGCTCTGATGTCTGCTTCACTCTGTGGGCAAGTACGTGTGTTTGCCAGGTACTTGTCATTCATATTGAGTGCATCAGGTGGCAGGTCTGTTCTGAACCAGGGGTCTGCCATGATGCCCGCTATTTTGACTCGCTTCTCGCTGTCTGGGTGTAACAACTGACGCAGCAGGTTCTTGCACTCTGCACACATGTAGACGTAGCAACAGCAAGCAGTCAGCTTTTTCTTCCACTGCTGATGTGCTGCAGTAGATACACTGTGAAGAGCTGGCGCAGCAAACCTCGCACTGGATGGTCGGATGTGGCAGAAGCCGCCAATGATCAGGCCACATAGCAAGAAGTTGGTCAAATGTAGTGCCAAAAGACAATCACGTGCGTGCGCATGCAGCAGCTGGCAAGGCAAACGGTGACACAGCAAGCCTGCTTTCAACCCGGTAGAAAGCAACAACTCCAGACGCAACCCTGCTGCAAGGTGTAACACAAAACGCAGGTCGCATCAACGGCCCTAGGACTGCAGCGCTGATGTATCCCTGGTCTACATGTGTCCACGGACTGCATCCTATGTCAGCTTCCCTACACACTATATCCTGCAAGCGAGGGTGCGTTTGCACTGACTGAGCCAATGCTGACCTGGTGTAAGGTTGAGTGAATCTGGCAGGTTGTACTCCTGGTTCTTCATCTTCTTGAGCATCTCCATCACCTCATGACCTAAGCCCACTCCATCACCAGCATTGCTTTGGAAGGGATAGCGACCAACCTGCAAACAAACATATGCGCAGGACGATGAAAGACAGCCAGCAAACTAGAGCAGGACACAGCACGCAGACAGGAGGATTTGAGTGCGAGCGCCAACAAGCATGCAGGAAGCACTATTGCATGCTTGTACATGCCCCTGCTAGCCCTGCAGCTGGTGCTGAAGAACAGCCACCTGGCGAGACATTACGACCCCAACCCCGACCCATCCTCCATCCCAGGTAACCAGCCGCAACCGCGGCCAGCCTCAAAGAAAGAGACCTACAATTTGACAGCATGACCTGTCAATATGCTGTGAGTGCATCCCAGACTATCCCTTATAACCCCAGCACACCCACCAGCATGGTGTACAGCACCACTCCACAGCTCCATATGTCTGCTGTCTTTCCGTCATATGACTTGCTCTGCAGTACTTCTGGTGCCATGTACGTCAGTGTGCCGACTTTGCTGCGTGCTACAGATCTGTTGTCGTGTTTGCTGTAGCCAAAATCACAAATCTTCACCAGGGGTCGAGGTAGGCCTGGAATAATCTGCGGAGCGATTGCACAAGGACTATTATTTGAATGCTCTTGTCTTGGATGAGACAAGATGCAACAGAACATGTAGGATGTAGCACAGAGAAGCAGGTCACAGGCTAACAATGACGCGAGTCGCTGTCAGAGGGCACCCTGCTCCTGCAGGATGTGCCCCCACCCCGCCCCTGCTGTTCCAGCTGCCTGACCTCGGAAGCCTTGCACATCGCCACATAAGACACCACATGCCCAACTAGAGCACTGCTGTTGGCACAGGGTGCAAATCCGCGATGCCAGCTGTCGATGGCTGCACACATGTGCCAGCTGCCCAGCATTCCCTGCTAAGTAGCTGACCGCTTGTACAAACGAACGAGCCAATCGCACTGGCATGTTCCACTGGTTGCAGCGCTTATTCCTTGGTCTACAAGGCAGAAGGCCAGCTTCTACTCCCCACACAGCTCATACCTGCAGCAGCGTGTTCTCCAGCTTGATGTCTCTGTTCGCTACACCCTTTCTATGACAGTAGTCCACTGCTAGTATCAGCTGCTGGAAGAACCACCTGCATGAACAAAGACCTGCTAAGCGTTGTTCTGGCCAGTTTCTGCTTAGGAACTTGCTCCACAGCAGAACCCACCTTGCCAGGGGCTCTCTGAGCCTGTTGCGTGACTGTACGTACGAGAACAGGCTACCTCCACTAGCGAAATCCATCACGATGTTGATATGATGCGGGCTAAGGAACACTTCGCGGAACTGTACAACGTGCGGGTGCCGGAGCTGGCTGTGGTTGAGAATTTCGCTTTCCACGTATCTCTGTAGGTGCGCCCGTTCCATTTTCTTAATTGCTACTTGCTCGCCAGTTTTGGTGTTCCTGGCCAGCACTACAGAACCAAAAGAACCTCTGCCGAGCTCTCTGATGAACTCGAACTTGCCCTCCTGATCCATAGTCCCTGTCAGTGGGCTACTACGCTTGAGGTGGTGCTGTAGATTCTAAAAAGCGTTGTGTAGAAGCACTGGAACACAGCCGATGAGAGCACAGAGACACTCAAGAAGTTTGCTCACCACGTGCGATCGCGACCTTGGCTTGCAGCGGACGCTGAGAGGCGTGTGCGAATGATTTTCAGGCTTGTCCCAGGCTCTTTCCTTGCTAGGAAACATGCGCGGAGTCGTCGCGAGGAGCTGAAGACCCCAAACCCCCGCTTCGTGGCCTTCCTGGCCTGCTTCTGCTCACTTCAGTGAGTTCCCGGCCTCTTGTCACACTTACATCATGCTGGTGGGAATCTTGGTCTGTTAGCACCTGGTCACTAGTGACGTCCAAGGCTGTTGGCAGTACTGCATACCGGTCTCCGGCCCCACCAGGCTTGTTCGCAGTGCTCCACTCCCTTGGGTGAGACACATTTTGGCTCGATCGACTTCTGTAGTACTGCCAGTCAGGTTCAACTGTGTGCAGGCTGAATGAGCAGTATGCCTCGGACAGCAGCTGCTCCTGCAGGAAGGCCATGTGTGCAAGGCCAGACTCTGCGTGCTGCATACATCCGAGGCTTATCACAGTATGCGCCTCACCAAAGTAGCACTGCACAGTGTTGAACATGCTTGCGCGGCCTGTGTTTCCTTGTCTGCATGCGCCATAGCATCTGCAACTCATCAGTGTGGGTGTGAAGGCTGGAAAGCGCAGAAGGCATCTGGACTGACTAGCAAGCTGGAAAACTATGCCCTTGGCAGGGCAAGAGATAGATGGACCGGGGGTGGGGAACGCGAAGCTGTACACACTAGACTGGGAAGGGTCCACTTGTGTCCCTTCTCATCCAATTGACTCAATTTGCAGTACAATCGTCTTCAGTCTGCCAGCCTTGAAGGCTTACAAACTGAGCAGAGGCCTCCCAAAGGCCTTGCGGCCGGAAAGGGTAATTCTTCTTCTTCTTCTTGAAGGCTTACAGACTGAGCAGAGGGTCAGCCTTGCAACCTTGATGACTCAGCACAGTCCTTTGGGTGACCCCCATGCATGACACCGCAGCTCTTGCCAGCGCATCTAACCTGTTGCATGGCTCAACACGTTCACACAGTGTCCCGGTCTAAGAGAGTCATGTGACATCTTATCCGGCGTAACTTGCTCGGAGTTGCACATGTATGCTTGTGGTTGGGATTTCATGCCTTGTATCCCAGCCTACTAGGATTAACGTATGTGTCTGATGTTCATAGGACCACTAAGTGGTTACCTCAGCTCCAATAACGGATATCACATGGTGCTTGTTCAGAATGCAAATTGGCCTAAGTGATGTTACTAGCAGGTGCACATAGTCACACTTCTTACAACACACTTCTTGCAGCAGTCATGCGACTTCCAGAAGTCAGGTCAGCAGCCAAACATCACACAAACAATATTTGCGTGCATCACAACAGTCAGCATCATTGTCGGCACACAGTACTACGACATGCATTCTCGAGAGAGCTCTCTGCAACAGATTTGCAGTCAAGCGTTGCAAATGATCGGCGATGGCGAGTGGCTGCAGATAAGCACTAACACATAATGGCTCACGAATTGCTAAGACAGCAAGAGCATCGAGATATGCGTTTGGCCAACAAAGCACCCAGGCCAGCCATATAACACGCCTCGAGCAGCTGTCACTGCCCGTCACTCACACCAGCACCACATGCACTGCATTGACAATGCCTGATAGACACAGTCTCGTCACATCCAGTCTGAGCCATGTATGGTTGAATACTTTTAAGCATTATGTGCCATCCGACTTGAGCGCATGCAAATCCCTCGGTGCACCAAAGGCAATGCACTGATACATGCCCAGCATCGCCACCTGTCAATCCGAAATGTAACCCAGTTCCAGGGTGGTCAAGTTCCGCAGCTGTCAAGCCTTTGTTACTAAGCCATGTTATATTTGGTCCATGTGAACCACCTAACACTTTCACACAAACATAAGTATACTTCAAATACATCATAACTATTTAGACAGTAGCAGGTCAAGACCTGAAGCTGTCATCAACAACAAGCTGGTTGGTTTCACAACATAGAACTTCCGTTGCTCGTGACAAACTCCATACATGCACAATTGAGGTCATGTTTCAATTGTCTCATGTGACTTGGGCCATCATCACACCACGGTCATCGGGACCATGCTGGCACAGAGGCCCTACAAAGCTGCCCCAGTCAAAGTTAGCTGTCAACAAATCCATTGATGACGTTAGCTACACCACAAGACCAGTTCAACCAAACAGGTTGTGGACCTGCATGGAAGCTCTGCCTGTGTGAGCCGCGCTGTGTTGGATTGAGTGCCCCATCGCTTAGCTGCTCAGAGCGTATGCCACTGCGATGATGAAGTACGTGACCACCAGTTGCACACCTTCCAACCTGCAGCAACACAGCACAGCAGGAGTATGTGTGTCAGCAAGTGTTGATTCTTGGATGATGACAATCAGCAATAATGATGTCAATGATGATAATCAGTAGCCAGTTATAGATAGCACAGGTCGGAGGTACCAGCACTTTCGCATGATGCTTTGTACAGTACAATGACACATACACAATAACATGCATTATCAGTCTACTAGAACATGGCTGTGTTACTTGAAAACTTTCAGAATATTGCCAGGAGCGCCTGCATACCCCATCTTGCACAGCTGTGATCAGTCACCACATACCATTCTCGTTAGCTAACTCTCATGTACCACGACTCTGCCAGTAGTCAATGAACAATTCAAACTCTGAGGGGTCTGCTTTCGCTAGCAGTTGTCGAAAAGCGGCAATATCACAGGCAGTGCATTACAGCTGCCATGCGGCATTGAGCACAAACTGCATGAAGGTTATCAACATCAGGTTCAACTCTCACCAGTGGCTCTCGGCATCGTTGATCATGTGTGCGCTGTGCATCACACTCAGCAGCAGCACCAGAGCAGCGAATGGATCAAAGCCCAGGCTGAAGGGGTGACCGAGGATCCAGCCAACAACTGTCACAAATGGCACGGCAAATAGACCGATCTGCAACCATACAGAAGCATCAGCAAGCATAGCAGCGCCATCAGCAAAAGTAGCAATAGGCAGATCTGCAAGCGCCACCCCATTTTCCGGCAGCAGCCAAGACACCACCATGAACAGATAGATCTTCAGCAGAGACACCAGGCAAGTACTGCGGCAGGATACATACACACAGGCCCCAGGTAATGCACAATGATTGACAGCACAAAAGCAGAAAACACACGTATGCATTCAGCTAGAGTGCCACCGCAGCAGACTTTCGCCCACCAGCGCAAGTAGCAGCAACACCAAAGGCTACGGACTTCTGTGGCTGACCATATACATTACAACTGCAGCCGATGAACCCAACATCATTACCAATGACGTACCTGGATACTGCTGCCGATGGCAACTCCCAGTGACAGGTCCATCTTGTCTTTTGCAGCCACAAACACTGCTGTGATGTGTTCACATGCATTGCCGGCAATAGGTAGCACAATGAAACCCAGGAAGCTGCGGCTGAGGCCCCACTCACTGGACACCTGTGCAACACAGCAAGAAGGAAGCAATGACAGACCAAGAGTCAGTTTGAGTGCCTGTGTTGGGTCAACATCCAACACTGCTTTGCTGCGTTCACAAGGTTCTACCAGTGATGGGTGACATGATGAAACTCAGGAAAGCTAGCTCAGGCATACGCTTAGGCCCAACTCAGTCGACTCTGTACACAAAGGTAGCAGCAATCTCAGACAACGACTCAGTTTTGGGTGCCTGTGTCTGGTCGGCAGCCAACATCTTCTTGTTTCAAACGCTTTAAACAGTGTTCATGTTGAACCTACCTCCTCAATACTTCCAGTAAGGAACTCGCTGAGGAATGCCACCAGCACAGTGATACCACCCAGCCACAATCCTGCTGCTGTGAGTGTCATCAGGGGCTCAGTAGTGTCCTCTTCACCCTCACCTGACAAAAAAGGGCACACATTGCAGTAAACATTCTTGACTACAGACATTGCAGAAATCGGTGTTCAAGTACATGCATTGCAGTAAACAGGTCCGGCAGTTAGCAACATACGTGTACTTCATAACATTCACCGTGGCAAACCCACACGGATTTGACCTGAGTGTTTCATCACAATGAGTACAAAGTCTGCCAGATATATCCAGATGGAGACAGAGCATGTACGGCAGGCAGACCACACAACCCTCAAAGGACTGAGCTCATTGTACACCTGCCCTATCCAGAGACTTCGTCAGAAATCTTTGTCGCTAGGCGAGTCTGCTTACCTGAGAACAGGTTGTGATGTGTGCCCAGCTGAAAGATGAGGTAGCAGGCGTACACTGCCAGCAGGGCCAGCGCTGTCAGACGACTTAGCAGCAGGATCTGCAGCAGCAGTAGGAATAGTGATAGCAGCAGCAGTCCCCGCAGTGAGAAATATGGCCAGTTGAGGTGACACCTAGCAGCATATTGGCTGCCGGATACACATGCTGTTCACCACCACCTTCTTGTGCTGTGCTGCAGGCATCCAGCACAACATCTACTGGAAAGCAGGAACCTGAATACCCTAAGCTCTGCCTCAAGACCAACCTTATCTTCCCCCATGCCAGCGCCCAGCATGCCCAGCACTCCATTCTGCTCTGGCCCACCACCACTTGTACCCAGCTGCTGTGCTGCCGTGGGGATGATGATGCTGATAGCGCTGAGCAGTAGTAGACTGCCGCTGGTCTGACTGGCAACAGCGTTGAAATGCTGGATCTTGTAACTGCAATCAGATCATAGTGAGCAGGCACAGCGCAACTATCAGTGAGCAATAAGAGGTTGAAGGGCCACTGTGTAGGGAGCCATGATGATGATAGCAGCGTGAGCAAACATGTGTCTGACTGACAAAGAGCTGAATTGCAGGATGCACTAGCAGTAGCAGTACAGCAGGCGAGGCCGTCCGCTTGTGAGCATGACGGTGCAAGGACGAAGTGCGCGCGAGTGCTGTGAGCCTGGGGTTGGTAAGTATGCGTGAATGCATGAGACCTCTAGTCACTCAGCTCTGCTAGAACACTGTCCTGATCTTGAAAGGCAGTAAGGCGATGGCAGGACAGAGGAGTAACTAGACAGAAGCTGCCAGATACATACAAACAAAACAGCACAGAAACAAACCCAAACCTCACACTTACAACATGCCTCCAACAAAGAAGCTCATGCCCAACACCAGCAGCAAGTTGCTCAGAATGCTCCCCAGCAAACTGGTAGCCACGACATCATACAGGCCAGCTCGCAGCGCTGCAATACTCAATATCAGCTCCACTACATTGCCGAAGGTTGCGTTGAGTAGGCCACCGACTGTTTCACCGAGGCGGAGGGCGAGGTCCTCTGTGACTTCACCAAGCAGCAAGGCCAGAGGGATGAGGCCACATAGGTTCTGCAGCAGCACAAGAGACACAGGGGGGCTTGGTGCGTTGTAACATGAGGTGCAGGACACAAAGCAAGCATGTTTGCAGGACTGGAGTTGGTTCAAAGCCCAACATGCGGGGTCATTCAAAAGGCCAAGACAGAGTCGCTGCAAGTCGTCTGGTGTCTGGGACTTGGTTTAGCAGTAGATCTTGGCTGTAGAGACACAGGGAGCAGGATACACTGGTATTGTATCTGATGCAGCATGAGTTCAGCAGCAGCAGCACAGCCACCAAAAGAGAACGGGAAGGGTCTCGTGTGCTGTTCTGGTGCGGAGCAATTCGCGCTTCTGCTCTGTTCTGTCTGTGGCCACGCCCATTTGCACACACAAGCCATGACTCAACCAGCAGCCAAACACAACAACGTTGAGCGGTGCAGTTACATGGGCAGTGAAGCTATCACACCAAACACAAGGCCCAACAGCAGGCAGTAAAGTTGTCTGTACTCATGCAGGCAGTGCGCATATTGACAGAGCTGTTACACTACAGACACTCTGAAGGCACCAGTAGCAACTGCTGCAGGATACTCTGATGAATTGCTGTCACTGACACATGCTGGTACCAACAAACTTCTTGTTGTAAGCTGATGTGCAACTCCTGCCCACGCTAGCTGACTGCAGCATGTAGATCTGCTTCTGTTGCTTGCTGCTGGAGCGCTAAGCCACAATGCACTCCAGCGGCACTGCTGTGACTCATATACCGACATCTGATTCACACGCCATGACTGTAGATGCTCTGACAAAACGAATTTTGCTGCGCTCAATCATGTTAGAGTCTCTAGCTGCTCCACTGCTGCAGGACAGCAGTAGCGTGCTCCTCACCAGCAAAAAGATCGTTGTAGCTCCCCAGTGCAGCTTCTCGGCCGCGATAGCGAACGGGATCGACAGCAGTAGTATGTTGAGCCAGCTGCTCGTCAGTAGATGTAAACTGGAGCTGATATCACGCTTGGGGTTCCACCATTTGGTGCCGCTGTTACCATTTGAGGGGGACTGCGCTGGGAGCAGGGGCTCTACAGACGGGTACATGGTTATTGCAGCAGTATAGCAGACACGCGAGTGAGTTGCACGCGTCAAACGCAGTTTGCTGAACGGAGAAGCGATAGTGGGATGCTGGCAGAACAGTAGATGCTGCCCAAAGACCAAATGAAGCCAGTCAGCCATCGTATTAGCCATGATGGGCATACAAAGTCAGAGGTATGTAACATGTTTGCTGCTACAATTCAAACAGCGCGTCAAGGGTGGAGCTGTGCTCTATGCCACTTAGCCAGAGCTGGGCTTCGTACTGTGCTGGCACTGTACCTTGCTCTCCGCCGTCGCTGTGCCTTGACGGACGGTTTTTCATGACGGCTATCGCGGCCCCTCTAGCTTTGCGTAGAGTTATTGAGGTGGTGCCCCTGTCTGAGCGGTCGGAAACTGTGCCATCCATAGGATCAAAACTCAGCTGAACTTGCAGCTTTCGCAAATACGCAGGCAGGACAGCAGCTCAGGCCTGTTCTACGGCCTTTTCAAGCACCCCCAAAACTTTTGTCGATGCCGAGGCACCACAATAACTGTTTGTATCGTAGGATACAGTTTCTGTTTCTGGTCGGCAAGTGAGCAAGTGCATTGGTGTTCTGGTCCAGATCATACGTAAATTCTTTTAGCGCGAATTCGAGCAACGATCAGAGGTCGCCCCTGGGCCTGAGCCAAGTCAGAGTGACAGCAGGTCGCATCCACCCGACGCACGTGCAGGCAGCCGTTGGCAAGGGGCATGTAGGACAGCATGCTCATGCTCTCGTGATGGGTTGCCGCGATCGTGTCCAGTGAATGCACAGCATCACTCATAGGAGTTGGATGCACTCACAAGCCTGGTGGCACAGCAGCACGCCCTGCATTCTTTGACAGCTATACGCAGCTACAAGCTTGTACAGACACCTGTTTCCGGGCATCGTCCAGTAACTGCACATTATGGCGGCCGGCATGTACTCGGATCGATCAACTTGTCCACGGCACACACATCTGGGACCTCCGGTTACGATTACATGCTGACTGCTGCTTCCCTGGAGACCAACCCCTTAACAGCATGTGGAACCTACAACCCAGAGCTGCATGAGGATCACGCGTCCTGAGGCCAGTACACCTCGTTTCTGGCCCACTTTAATCGTCTCTCTCCTGCACTGCTGTAGCACAGCAACCAGCGCACTATCCCAGCCAGTTTGCTGCTTCCGCCTTGTGACACCGGTGTAACAACTCCCGCCTCCAAAATAACATCCCCACCCGCTGACACGTCAGGGTTTATAGATTGGGGTGCTCTGAAGTAACACCCTGAGTCATACCAGACCTCTGTAGCATCTGGCCCGCCGGTGCACTGCTCCCACATGCTGTCACTGCTGCTGCTGGTGCTACTGCTGGTGATGGTGCATTCCATACTGTCATTGTAGCTTATCTGTGTGAACCTGCCCTGGAGCTGATGCTTGTGTTCTGCATAGAAGTTGTCAATGCTACCGAGAGCCCTGCATAACACAAAAGTGTACACATTCTCAACAGCAAGTGCATGGGCCACACACATCCAACACACATTCACAAAGCCTTTGGAAGGCTTGAAATAGCATTGATATTAGTTTGCTCATAGCTCTCATTGGCACAAGAACACTAACATGTTTATGGTATGTCGCCTGTCTGTAGCCGCTGAACGTCAAATGCCAAACAAGTCGGCTGTGCGCTGCCACCCAAATCATCAGCTGTTGAATGTCCTCTACAGACATTATACATGCTTGATAGACACTCACAAGCGCACAGTGTTATGCTCAAATTTGCACCATAACACTGGGATACTAGTATTGAACAGTCTGTCCTGATGATGGACAGCAACTCAAACGCTTCCCAAACCCAACCAGTCACCTGTTTGTCAGGCCTGCTTCCTGCAGGACAGGCTTGTGAGCCCCAGGTTCAAAGATCTGCTCTAAACTATCTGTTGGTGGCTTGATTGCCGCCTCATAGTTGTGGTAGTGTTTCAACAAGTCACCTGTTTGTGTGTTGTAATATAATATAACTGACCAGCGCTTGCCACCGTCTGCATCTGGGACCTGCAGTGTGCAGATCAAACCCAACAGCATGCAACTGTATGGTCTAGATGATAGCAACTCCGAGCAAATCAGCCTTGCAGAGTACACTGTGGCTGGTGGTACCATGCCTGAAGTTGCCGCCGCAGTGATTGCCTCTCATTGGGAAGAAGGTCCCCTTAGCACGGGCATTAACTTGAAGCCCTGGGCAGTGAACGCCACTACCACTGGATGTGCCGGGCTGGATGTGCACAATTGAATCCGTGTACAACACACCAGTGCTGCTGCTGCTGATTTGTGTCCAAATTGTTGCATTGAGCCTCGTCTGTTGCGAGTGACAAAGTGCTAATAAGACCACTGCTGAGTAACGTCCAGTAAAGTACAATGACTCAAGCGTCACTTCTGCGCGTCGTGCATGTAACAACTCCTCAATGCAGCTCACCCGCATATACAGTCGGAGCCACGTTTGCTGGGCCCCCGGCGAGGCAGTCTCTCCGGCTCCAATCTGCGGCAGGGCACCATTCACCACCAAGCTGCCCCATTCTGGCACCGCCAGAAGCCTACACACTGCTGCTAGGCCAGCTGGGTGTGATTCAGTTTTGAGCTTATCCAGTGCATCGCTCATGCTGGGCTGTGAGCAGACACAGGGCCAGCAAACACAGGAGTGGCAGCGATGTTGACTTGATCAAAACAGCCGGGCAGTCCATGAATGGCAGATATGCTTTGCAGAATGCTCAGATATCAATAGAAGCAGTCCACACTGTCATTAGTACGGGCTGAAGCAGTCTTTCGGAGCCTAAAAGTCGCTGAACACAGCACTGAGTTGTCAGTTCTGACTAGCTTGCCGCCATTTTGTCTTTTAGAAAGTGACAGTATTGCATGCTTGAGCTCGCTTCATCAGCGCACACAAATAGACTCAGCTTTTGGATGGCTAATTCTGTGGTATATGCATCAACACTGTGTGACGTGACTTCCATGCTTAGATGTGTCACCAAGCGTGCAACCAACCCCCGCCTACTACTACCTCAATATGCCATATTAAGTGACTTCAAAGCGTGCCAGATCAACACCCAGGCTCACCTCCAATAGTGGACTCTCTGCATCCACCTCTACGACACGTATATCCATCTTGAGCTGCAGCTGCAGAGGATCCTTCTGCAAATGTGGCTGCAGATCCCGCTGCTGCTGAAGTTTAGGGTTGGATAAGTCAGCTTCCTCTGCTTTCCAAACTTGTGACATCCCATTGTGCTCCCTGTATCGGGGCAGAACAATCTTCCACAGCTCAACGCACTGCCTGTTCTGGAAACTACTGCATCTTGGTGCTATTGTATCACTGCATCAGGCCTTAACCCCGCTGCGATCCTCTTCCAAAAGTATGGACTATGTAGGCTCAAATGCGGACATGCATCACGGTGTCGTTGAGTACGACACAGTCGGATTTGCTCTGACAGGATGCTGAGAGACTGCTTTTCCACAAGCAATCACTGGCTGCAGACTGCAGCCATGCTCAAGAGCTGAGGATGCTTTATGCAAGTCAATCAACTAGACAGCAGGCTCACAAACAAGGTTTGGCCTGAGACTGCTGACAGTACCTGAATCCATAGATGATGTCTCCATCTGCCTCCAGGTTGTTCTGGCCTGGCCCCTGGTATCGATACCAGCGACCCACATAACCTGACACAGCCCTGCAGTGCCAACGTGTGTACTTAACACCTAAGGGCGTGCTCTCGCTGCTGCAGGACCCATAACCTCATTGGTGGCTGTACTGACATAACTGCCGCACAGCATGGCACGGCTTGTGGACTGCTCAGAACGCATTGAACGGTGGGAATGCGGGCGTGACTGCTGAGGGTGTCACGTGTTGCGACTGCGAGACGCTGACCTCCTGGAGAGCAGTGAGCAATTGCTCCGCATATTGCCATAGTTCTGCTGTGCTGTGAACTTCACTGGTTGGTCCTCAGCGCTTGCGAGGTGCACCATGCCTGCTGTGTCTTCGGATTCTGAGCGATACCGAGTTGTGAATGTGGCTGTGTTGCGTTGCCTTCGGTGCTGTAAGCAGTGCGCGGGCCTGCCAAGCTGCAAAATGCTCAACATTGGGATATCTTCCCACTACTTGATCAGCAACAGCAGCAAGGTCTTTGTTTAGCACAAGATAGCTTTGACAAGATGGTAATGGCTCAGAGCCATTCTGCCTCTGGAGATCGCTCATCATCATTATTCAGTTGTTTCCAACGTTTGCCGGAAGAATGAGCAGAAGCCTGCGAGCAGCTACTTCTGTTGGGAACTTCAAAACGTATCTGCAGACACGACATGGCATGGCTGAGACTTCGGTTTCGCACGGTTTTAGGCGGAAGCAGCAGAGACACTCGGCTGTGGAAAGACTCGTCTGGCCAAGCTCAAGCGACCAAATCACGTATGTCGCAACCTGGTTGACGTATAATGCTGTCTTAGAGTCACCAAGGTAGGAGAACGCTCAAGCTGGCATGATGATTCTCCCTTGTGTTCACGTAGCCGTCGTTTCTGTACAATGAAACTCGTGAAGGATGAAGAAATGTCTGTTGTTGACTGTTTGTTTCATAACTGTTTGCAATGCATTGTCGTCAGAGGCGGACACTTTCAGTCCCCTCCACGTATGCGCGAGCAGCAGTAGGACTCGGTGTGTAGCAGGAAAATGTAGGAAGGCAAGGACATTCTGTCTCCCTTTGCAGCACTCGTGTGGACAGGTCAGCTGTCCCTTGCACTCCTTCTGCGACGAGTTCAGTCTGCAGTGCTTTCCAAACACCTGCGAGCATAGGCTACGTTTCTGGTGCCCCTACGACCATGGCTACCTCCGGCAGGTGCCGTGTATGTATAGCTTACCACATACGAGATGCTTTGCAAGCAGCACAGGGCGATTCACATGCAGCGTCAGTGGCAGTATGCTGACAGCAACTTGTGATAGCAAGGTTGCAGCAGGAATAGCAGCAGTGCGCCTGCCAAGCAGTACACGCCGTGCGCCTCAGAACCAGCAGCTTCGGAAGTGGCGTGCCTGGCAGCAGCGTCTAGCCAAGGAATACAGACGCATCATCTCCAGTGGCAGCAGCGGCGGCAGCACTTACAGTGGCACTCAGACTGCAGGCATGGAACACGGCGGCAGCAGCAACTACAGCAGCAGTAGCAGCTGGCAGAAACTCAAGCAGGCGCTCCAGCACAAGCTCGGCAGCTTCCTCTGGCCCCACAAACAGCATGCAGCAGCTGCTGCAGGTGGTGGTGCTGGCAGCAGCAACAACAGCAGCAAGGTCCGGTCACTGCAGCAGTCAGATGGCAACAGCGTCCTGTTCACTGGGGACCTAAATGGCAGAAACTATGCCAGGTTCTTTCCTGGCCGGTCCCCCGATGGCCTTGACCCAAACTTGCCTTTTGGACAGGGCACCACTGGGCAGTTCGCAGACGGTTTCCTGGACTCGGTGCTCAATTCCCAGAACACGGCGAATCTTGTCAGCAGGATCATTGGACCATCCTACGGCGGCCCAATACCAGTATCCAGCATCAATCCCGCAAAGAACCCGGCTGGCAACCTGATACAAACCGGCGGCAACCCCGGCGGAACGTTCATACGCGCTGGGCCGGGAGGAGCGGTCGCTGGTACGTACGGAGGCGGCTGGCAGGGCCCCTACAACACCCGAACAGGAACATACGGGATCGGTGGCAACTTCGGGTTTGCAGGACCGTATTTTGGAGAGGCACAAGGCACTGCCATATTTGCAGTGAGCAACGCCACATACTTCCCGGGCGCTAGCACGATAACGTATGCTTGCCCAGCGGGAGCAGCGAATGGGACGATGATTTCGATGGGCATACCGTGTGGAGTCCAGATGATTGCGTGGCCTGCAAGGAAGCTTCCAGCCACAAACGGTCTACCAGCCGGACCGTTGCTGCCAGGCGCGGTAAGTGGGCGTACGCCGTTTGTGTCAGAACCAGCTGAAGTACCCTGCCATCTGTGTAGGCAAAATGCTTCTGACTGCTGCAGCGACTCCTTCAATTCTGTAACATCCAACACAGTCGACAGCTTCCTTGCTGAATGATCCACAGCAGAACTCTGCCCATGCAACCCTGCACTTCTCCACAGCAGCAAAGCTTTGCTACCCAGGTCTTGCACCACAAGTACATCAACAATCTTCAGCCATCAATAGCTGCAAACCATCGCTTAAATCATCCGATGGAGTCCTGTTGCCAACAGCTCGGCCCTCCTTTGCCATCTGACACAGTCCTTTCTGATTCTGCTGCAGACTGCCGCCCCTGGAGTCACCCCTGGCGTGACACCTATCATACCATCACCAGCTCCAGGTGTAATACCTCCTGTCATACCATCACCTACTCCGGTAGGTCCTAGGGCTGGATGTTACTGTCGCTGGACCTGTGTGTTTACTGAATGAATGAATGAATGAGCTCCGCATAGCGCTTTCAAGAGAGCGCTAGCGTAAGTTAAGGGAGGGTAATGTGTGTTGGGGCGACTTCACATTCCCTACCGTTGTGTGTTTACTGCACCTTATGCCGGAGCGCTTACATGTGGCATGGCAGGGAAAGCTTCTGCAGGTGTTATTCCGCAACACTGCGGTATAGTAAGCTGACAGGAGCCTTTGGCTGTCTCAACTGCAGGGTGTGACTCCAAGCCCATCTCCACCGCCGCCCCCTCCCCCGCCACCACCCACTCCGGTATGGTACAGCAACACATGCAGCCAGACTGTTGGTGTCTGTGCGGCTATGCTACCAGCTACAGATGCATGTAGCATGAGCTTGGTTGCAGATTGCATCCAGCCTGTCCTTGTGCAAGCTGATACCGGCATGATTCAGCTTGAATCTTGACAATTTCAAAAGTCTGTTACAGCCCCGCTCAGCTGCCTTACATGCTTGCAAAAGGCTTGGTCAAACTGGAAAAGTACTTGGTGCAATATCAGGGCTGTACTCTCTGCAGGGCACCATTCCCGGCGTAACGACGCCGAGGCCGCCACCGCCCCCTCCTTCACCACCACCGCCACCACCAAACCCACCGGTATGGTTCATCTATTATGCAGCCAGATTGATGGTGTCTGTGCTGTGACGCTACCAACCTACACCTGCATGCAGAGGCTTATTGCGTTATGTTTCTGCTCAATGCATCATTACACCCTACACGCTTTCTGGCCTGCTAGCACATAGTGTTTGAGTCAAGTTCTGTGCTGTATGGTGTTAGCCCAGAGGGCCCGTAACCGCTTATCCAAGCCGATTGTTGCAGCAAACAGCAGCGACGTCAAGCTGGCAACTCTACCAGCAATAGGGTAGGCTACAGCTGTTTGTTGTTCCTGCAGGGAGTTAACCCCAGTCCATCACCACCGCCGCCTCCACCACCTCCACCACCGCCCCCTAATCCACCGGTACGGTAGCATATGATGTGCGGCCAGACTGACAGTGTCTGTGCTGGCACTGCTGCTGACCTACACAACAGCTTGTGGGGCTTTCAGATACGTTTGTTGGCAGCAGCACACTACAATCTACTACCGTCTGTAGTCGGCACACCCTCCCACCGAGTTGCTGTTGCAGCACACAACCCACTTCCTCAGTCGCTTATGCTTGCTCATGTCTGCACCAACACTTGGCAGAAAGTGTCAGGGTGAAACTGTGTTATCTGTTGTTGCTGTGCTGTTTTAGGGTGTGAATCCAAGCCCATCACCGCCACCACCGCCACCACCGCCGCCCCCTCCACCCCCTCCCCCCGCACTACCCGGCCAGCCAATGAGCTTGAACTCCATCACTAGGAGCACAGCCAGCAATGACCTGGTTGCTGCTTTAGTGCAAAATATGGTAAGCAGCCCTGCCGGGTTTGCAGTCACTGCCAGTGGCAGTTGTAGTGCGCTTGCAACTGTGCTGCAGTAATGATACTCTAAGTGGCGTGGCATTGCAAATCTTTTGGTGGCTAATGTGCTTGTACAATGGTTTGCAAGCTCAGCAGTGCACTGGGATTGCTCTCAACATGGCATGGAAGGCGAGCCAAGACTGTGTCGTACGGTTGCTGTAGTGGCTGCCCATGCTTAACTTGTGGAACATCATCGGTTGCCCTGACTGTTGCAGGGTGCCAACTGAGGTGTGCTGGTCAAGTTTGGAAGCTGAAGTGGGACCAATGGCGCAAGGAAAGGCCCAAGGAAAGCTTGTTGTACCACTGTCAAACAGAAGAACGGTGTTGGCAGACTGGCGTCAGTTGAGATAAGCTGACCATCTGCAGCAATGCAGATTGCCCAGAGTTTAGAGTCTCTCCCGACAAGAGACTGACATTCATCGGCCTGATAGGGGGATTGCAGTAGTTTCCTGCTAGGAAACTGCTGAGAGGCTCAGCAGTAAACGCTGAGATAATAGTCTGGCAACTCACAAATTCGTCTTCCAATTAGCTTAGCAGGTATGGCAGTGATAGAATAACTGCTTTGAGTGTTGCTGTTGCCGCCTCTGATATGGGGCGCAGGGCCGATGCCATAGAGCTATGGATGGTGGGTAGCTCATATTACATACGCTTAGTGGGATGCTCAGCTGTACAGCGCACCTGGGTGACATTGTGCTGGGGCCCCTGTACAGATAACTTTGCACAGCACTGCGCTAAGAAAGCAGCACAGCGAGTTTAACCTGGCTTGTAGTGTGCGCTAAGGCTTGTAGCATAAATAATCATCAACATTGCGGGTGTCTGTTGTACACGCATAAGGCAGTTGCATGCCATACCACAAAGGTGCATACTGTAAACCAACAGTCGCGTCTTTTGCAAGGCCTCTGAGGCTCCAATATGACATCCAAGGATACAAAGTCTGCTTACTCAAACTCCTGCAATACACCAGAGGCCCTCACCAGCTGCGGAGTCGATGGCACAAAGGATCGGCCTGGCGGCCCCGATGACATCTGGCGTCGGCGCCGTCATTGGCTGCTCCCCGATCAACAACCTGCGCTGGCATATGCATATAACAGCGTAGAGTTCACTTGCCGTGGTAACAGCGTCTGTCGGCACTGAATTTCATGCCCTCCACATACCAGGAACGGTTCATGGGTACGTGAACTTGACACCACTGACAACGTCTTCATCCTACCGGACTAGCCATCACACTCCGCCAGGCGCCAGCGGTCGTTTACTGGGGCCGCGTTGGACGGTCGCGTCGCTCGGTACACGAGTCGAATGCCAGAACACCGCGCCTGGCATGACTGGCTGCATAACAGTCGTAAAACTTCATAGTAGCAAGGCTGCTGTTGGTTTCTGTCTATGACCCGCTGCACTTGGTGGCGGCCTACCGACTTGGCGCGCGAAACCACGTTGTAAATTGCCCACAATTTGACCACACGGATGAGAAGTCACAAGACACTTGTTGACCGGGCCGGTCTGGCAAGCCACACAAGCAAGACAAGACATACCACACCATATCTTTGTCCACCATCAGCGACTCAGGCGAGAAGTGAGAGACCTCTGACTATAACAGAAGTAAAAGCGTCATAGTACCATTCAGGTGCACGGTGCATCAGCGGTGAGTCTTAGCAAGCCTTTGGCATTTGCAGCACTGACTGCACTGGCCGTGTGTCACATACTGAATCGATCGGACCGCATCCAACATGGCTCAATGTTGCAGGGCAGCACCAGGAGCTCCCCTTGCAACCTTACAGCCACCATACGGCAAAAAACAGCACGAGGCAGCAGCATTCGTGCCTGCGTGAGCAGTAGTACCCTGACGTAAACCGGGCCAACAGGTGTGCCTATCACTAGACCACGCAACAGCAACACCTAGGTGCAGCAAACCAGCAACTGTACCGACACCCCATGGCTTTAGTCCAGGAAGCTAACCAAGACAACCTACTTGGAGAACATGCGCCTGATCATAAGGACCTGTCCAACAGATGCCGCAATCAGCACAGTGCACCGCAGGAACGCATAAAAGACCGTTCGCTTGTGTGTGCTCTCTACTGTCTGCCGATGTCTCCGCTCACGCCAGTATAGATAGTGTAAGGTGGATTTGAGCTCCTGCACCTGGCCATCGATCTGGTACACATGATGCCAGAGATACTGCGTATCTGTCTCCTCTATCTTGTCGTGACCCTCTGCGTACCCAATGTTGATGTTCCAGAGCACATCACGAGGCATCATATACCGAGTGGGAGAGGCATCAGGGTTGAACTTTAGACAAAACTTGTGAGCTCCAGACTCTACTGGGACCAAGTGGAACGATGCTTCTGATTCGCGATGGACTTCGTACAGCTTCTGCTGGCTGGGTGCTGTGATTGTGAGGTCGTACTTTGCTGTGCTGCCATACGTGTCTGGCATGGATATGAAAGACCCGTAGAAGTACTCATACTGCAGGAACAGGGCAACACGCTTGAGACACAAGGCAATGATGGCTGCAGGCCGCCACACAGTACAGCCATGATTGGGGATGGTGAAGAGGCGGCATATCAAGATGGCCTCGCGAACAAGATGTTGGCGAAGCTACTGCTGTGGCTTAGCACTTAGCGTCTGCTGTTGACTGTACTGCAATGAAACTGCTCCGAGTTTGACACTTGCCCAGTTAGGTGCAGTGTTTTGCTCATCTACTGGTAGACACCAGTTGCCCTACCTGGTTGAATGTGTAGCTCAAGCATTCCTCTCCTTGGAACCTAAGCTTGATGCAGGAGATGGGAGACACTACTGCAGCAAGCACTAGGGCTAGTAGCAGGCGCACAGGCGCCATGCTCAGGTGCAACTGCTTTACCGAGGTGCTCAAGCGGTAGCCTGTAAGCGCGCAAGCGCCCAGAAGAGCGCACCAGGCAAGTGATGGTGGTTGGCAGGTGTTTTAGCACGACAGGAAGTTGATCATGAGTCACGAGCTACCTACAAGCTCTTATTGCGCTCGCAAAACTCAGTAGAGCTGTCCAGTCGTATCTGCCCCTAGACCACTGTGTCAGTTGCAGGCTATGCCCGCGTGTCCCGGTGTATGCCCGGTGTATTAGCTGGCTACTCGAGGTGTGCCAAGCACAGTGAACCGCTCAGCACTGCACTTGAAGCCGTCTGTGTCAGGCCGTCTGACCATCATGTGGTTGCCACACAACAGGCAGATCCATACCACTCTGTTGTCTTGCAAGTCATTGCTTTTGTCACCACTCAATTGCACGTGCAGGACCAGGGATTGTGGTTTATACTGATTGGCCATACTGACGGCGCCTCGGACGCTGCATCAGCCTATGTGGCCAGCTGCAAGGGCTGTGCTTCTGCTCTAGGCGCTCAACCAACATGGCCACTTAGGGTAGGAACATTGGGCGGGTCGGTCATAATGGCATTGCTGGCTGAAAGCACAGCAGTCTGGACAGTGAAGAGACAGCGCATTAGACCAGGGCATGAATGTTTTGCGAGGAGAAGGCAGCAGACCAAGGAGGGTCAACTGTCACAGTTGGATTGAGCTGAGCTCAACCAACAACTGCATGCAAGGCACGGGCATCAACCACCACCCCAGCAGTTGGTGGCATGCATAGGCAGCACACTACGAACTTCTGCATGCAGCCCTTTTTCTGCTTGAGACGAACAAGCACATTCTGCAAGGCCTTGGCAGCTTACAGTGCTGCAGAACTGGCTGGCAGCTGATGCTGTGATCTGCATCAACTGCATGTCCAAAGACTCGCAGCTGCTGTTTGCCAGTACAGAAGTTGCTACAGGTGTTACATCCGAATGCTGGCCACGTGTCAGGGCAGTACACTCTATCATCAGCATGCAGTCAGCACAGCTGTAGTGGTCTGGCCTGCGGACAGAACGTCTATTTCAGCGGACAGAACGTCTGCAGCAGCTACACAGCCATGCTGCAGCACAGATGATCAAGATCTTGAGGATACTGCACAATCAAAGGGCTCAATCTGGCTTAACCTGCTGGATTGATGATTGCTGACAGCGTTTCATGATGCTTACGGAGTCGGCAACTCGAAGAAAAATCTGCAGCCTTTCGTCAGGCGCTGCTGTCAAGTCAGCCAAGAGGCAGGACCAGCCGCGGCCTGAGGGCCACACCAACGCAAGCTTCCTCGTGTTTGTGCAAATCCATGATAAAGCTGCAGGGGCTGGCTGAACCTGCTGTACAGAGCCCTTGAAATTTCACTTTGCCAGATGCCTGCAGACTCAGAAGATCTCTAGAGTTCAGTCAGGGCAGGGTTGTGGGCCTTATTGACGTGGTGATGGCTGTGGATGGACGCGTGTTAGGCACATGAAATGCCAGGTTTATAGCCCAGACACAAGACTAGAGTCGTGTATGCTATCAACGCTGTGCCAGGCTGGATCCTGCAGCGTCCCTTACACCCTGGCCGTTTGGGCAAGGGATGCTGTGTTGCAGGCAAGCTCCCACAGAACTTCAGATGTAGAACGCTGAGAGTGAGATGCGATGTGACGTCATAAACCACTGAATTCAGCCGTCTGAGCTGAGCCGAGCGTGCAGGCGCTTTTCTCGGTGAAGTCTAGCTCATTTTCCATGTATCACACCTGCCGAACAGAATGACACCGCTCCCGGGACTGGCACAGTGTCAGTTGGATGTTCGTCGCCTTCACAGCTACCTGAAAGCAAGCATACGCCACTTGGCCCCCGAACACCGAGAAGTAACTAGGCGGGCTCCTACCTTACCGGCTGGGGTGTTTCAGACGGTGCATGTTCAGCGCTAACGCCACCTAAAAGTAGTGCAATATTCAATAAGCTGTACGGCAGCTGTCCGCAGCGATCTAGCAGGCGTCACCTTGAACCTGCGCTGGTCAGAGGCTGGTCAGGCGCCGCTAAGTGCCTGCTGATTGAACATGTGAGTCGTAATTGGGCAAGTGCTGATGCGCCATGTCCCTGTCACCTATGTCACTTGCTTGAGGAGCAAGCGAAGGCCTCATCGCCAGTACTCTACACCTCGCTGGAGATGCCATTAAGGCTTGCTGTAATTTCAAGTGCTTCAGAAACTTCAATAAGTCTTACTACGCACTTCTTGCGCTATCCATCACTGACGGTTAAGCGGCGTGGCAGTATTCATTGCTGATGCTGTTGTGCTGCAGTGCGGGTACATTGAGGTGGTGCTGCATCAATAGCTTCAAAATCAGGCAGCAGCAATCTCTGGCATACCAACATTATAAGCAGTTAACTAGCTTTACGGTCGAAGATCGGCGCGAACGCCCCGCTACCAGCGCTGTAACCAAGCAGCACTGCATGCTCCAGCAGCGGCCACGTCTCACCAGTTGCAGCAGCAGCAGCAGCAAAGATGGTCATAAAAGTACAAAGACTCCTGTCAATTTTCCTCCTAGCCGCCTGCACACTCAACGCAGCGCAGTGCCGCGAGCTGGCAGCTGCCGGCAGCTCTAAAGTGTCTGATACTAAGGCCAGCAGTAACAACGCCCTCACCCAAGTACAGCAGAGCCTCCTAAACCGCATGAATCACTACAGATCTCAGCACGGCGCAGCGCCCCTGCAGTGGAGCAAGAAGTTGCAAGGCACTGCAAACAACTGGGCAAAAAAGTGTGTCTTCCAGCACAGTGGCTGGTGGGGGTTAGGGGAGAACTTGGCTTGGAACTTTAACAGCTGGAGTGATGCAGTAGATGCGTGGTATAATGAGGTACGCTGACTGGGCAAATTAGGCATGTCACACTGATGTGTGGTTTGACTTATCTGTGATTGTTGATGCTTGTCTGGGCGATAGCAGAGAACCTGTGTTCGAGCCCTTGGTCTCAACATGCCTTGCAGGGCGCTGTAGGACTATGGTCAAAGGCTGTGCAGCCTGAGTAGTCTTAATGGGATGATGATAGACGGGTTCAGGCATTTTTGGGACCCGAGTGGTGGCGTGCTTGAGCAGCGAAGCATGATAAGAGCATACCTGACAGCAGCCTGGACAGCCATGCTGGCGGCAGCAGCGGCAGCAGTAGCAGCAGCGGCAGCAGCAGCAGCGGTCAGTTTCAGCGTGTGCGATCGCCACCTATAACCTATAGTGCCAACTGAAGCAAGCTCAATGCCCAACGCAATTCAATAAGTTTTGGCTTGCTCTGACGGACTCGCACTGGTGTGCTTGCTATCTGCTACCTTGCAGGAGAGTCTGTATGACTACAACAGAGCTCAGTGGTCAACGAGCATTGGACACTTCACACAGGTATTACGAATATTGCATAAACCTGCTATGCATGCTGTCAGCATTGGCATGGCATCAGAACTTTGCCACACTTGCATTGCACCAGGCAACAATGAAAATCCATAATTAGTACAGGAACATTGCTGCTAGCAACTGTTTGAGTGAGGTGTCGTAACGTGCATAACATATTTGATGCAAATCACATGAATCTCCTGGGCTGCAGTCAGACGTTGCTAAGTCCAACCCGGGCTGTCCTGCAGCTGCAACATGTCTGCTGATGTGTGATTGAGACATCACCTGACAGCTGCTGCTGCATGTGTGCTGTTGTTTACTCCTGCAGATCGTATGGAAAGATACCAAATCGGTTGGGTGCGCATACTCCTGCCGAATATATGTGTGCCATTACGAGCCTCCAGGCAACGTGATCGGGTATTTTGCGCAAAATGTGGGTAAAAAGAAGGGCTAAGGGAGTGCCTTTATCCTTCAACAACTTGCGTACAAAGCAACAGGAACACTTGTGTACAGAGCAAACGCATTTGGAAACCGTACCATTCGCTCCTCTTCAGCAGGATTGGAGGTGGGACATACTTTCAAGCTCACTTGCAGCGATCAGTACAGCAGAGAGTGCCGCAAGACACTGGTACCAGTATCAATTGGTGGGTAGTAAGACAGAACAGTGAAGCAGAAGATAGTGCAGATGCTGGCTGGGTGGCCTAGTGTATCACCTAGGATCGTGGTCAGAGGGCCGTGGGTGCATTTCAGCTGCAGATCTGCATTCAGCCAGCTGGCCGCCACATTACATGATCAATGAGCACATATATCGTCTGTTTGACGAGAGGGACGATTACACAACGATGTGATTTTTGGCGACTTATTTGTCAGATGAAAAAGTGGGATGAATCATTTGATTAAGTGTGCGGTGTCGCTATACGAACTAAACCATTACCAGGTTTTTGTGGCTGCACTTGGAGACTGCGACGTGGCAGTGAATGACTGTGATGGTATGTATGTTCGTGTCACACGGTGTTTGGGGGGGGGGGGGTGTCATTTTGCCCAAGGCGGTGAGGTGGGTGGATGGTTTGGCGTATGTCACTGTGAGTTGAATACAGCGTTACTTACATTTGATGTTATAGCTCCTTTGCAGCAAGTTGTACGGCAAAGTGTTGCGAATGACAGTCAGACTCTTGCATCATTTAAAAAACGAGTAATTCTCCACAAAATGTCCTCGTAATTGTCTTTGATTTATGGCCAACTCGGGATGTAGTTGGTGTCACCAGAGGCAATTGTCGGGATGATCGGGTGCTGATTAGATATCCTAAACAATGCTCTGTGGCTGTTATGAGTCTAGTGCTGCGGTCGCTGATGTTTGTGAATCTGCACAGCCTGCTCTGCAGCTTTTGTGCAGCAGTGAATGGTATGCTCTGTGATGCTGTTTATCTAATAACCGTTTGAACATCCAGCATGATTGTGGCCTTGCCCCGGAGGTTGGAAGGGGCTGACTGTGAGATTTATGGGTGGATGTGCACATCCACGTGGACTCGAGTATGGTATACACTACGTAGTGTGTACAGTAGAACGACAGAAACTCAGATGTGTGGCTCACAAAGTGACCAGCTACACAGAGCAGACAGTCTATGCAACGTGACCAAGAAGTTCTGTGCGTGGCGTTGCGGTCAACCAAGAGATTCCCTCAGGCAAGGCTAGCCTAGACGACGACACACGTGTGCACCAGCTGGGTGGCGCCCCCTTCGCAGAAGATTCCATTCACCGTAGCACTGTGTAAAAGAGACTGAGCCATTGCAAACAGTGTCATGGCATCCAATGCTTGCATGAGCTATATCTCGAACCTCTTGCCTCAACCATCGCATCTGACATGTTACATTGCATTGATTCAGTCACATTTCCCATGATAATGCAGCCATAAGCAGCAGAGGCTGGTCATGGCAATAGCTGCCAGCGCATCAGTGATTGTGTTCAAACCATTCGAAAAAAATTGCCATGTTGCTACTTGCAGCCATCTTACAGATACCGCCGGCACTGTGCGTGCTTCCAGAGTTCTAGATATCAACAGTCATCAATCAATAGCGCCTCCCATCGGCTGCCCAAGCCTCAAACCAACCACCTAAGTTTGCTCATCTCGGCGCTGAGTCAAGTTCACAACTGGAATGGAGGCTTCAGAAGACCTGCATCAAGGCAGTAGAACAGCAGCCCTGTCACAGCTTGTCGCATAATGCTGTACGCAGCACGTCCCCACGTTATCAGTTGCTGAGACTAAATAGCAGAAACTTCATCACCTATTACTTGATGCTCGCAAGAAGGCCAGATACATGGTAAATCGTACAAGGCACTTGTAAAAAAGCACTCAACCTGCTGCCTGGTCGCATCGTCTCAAGGTACTGGTCGCCAGCGCCTCAGCACCGTATCGCACAAAATTATTGATGCAATGAATACTTTCGCTGTCAGTAGCTTGCTGAGTAAGAGCTGCTGCTTTGCTCACCTTCAACTCCTGCAGTCACTGGCACGCTATTGTTCCCAATCAGCCACAGCTCATGTGCCTTAGCACCCCTGAGTGGGGCTGCTTGAAGGACTGGTAACGTGGCTGAGTGGCCAAATGGATTCTCACTGATTGCTAGCGCCCATGGGGGTGCACAGCCAGTGTCTGCAGCGGCTGGAACATCCCGCACGGCGGCTTGAACCCCAGCTTTGCCGATGATATGATTCTGGTGCAACTGCAATGTTGTCGGCAACTACGGCTGCGGTGTCAGCCCGGGTGTTGCAATCTCTGACACTGGAAACTGCCGCTGCCACAACTTGACAGGCTGTTGCTGCTGCTTATACTTTGCTTCCCGTCTCACTGGTATACCACCTGTTGTCATCTGACCAAACTGACTGGTCTGTGTTGTCTAACGATTGCAGACAGGTGTAGCAGGGCCCTCTACACTGTGCTGTGAACCACACTTGCTGCCACTGCAGTGATATTGTTGCTCTTTCATTGAGTGGGAAGATATTGTCTTATCAGCTGCATCTGGAACCGACAGATCCTGCAGTGCTGCGGTTGCGTTGCTTCGTAGGTTCTGCAGATGCAGTACTTGGGTTACGTTGCTGCAGCACTTGCAGCTGCAGACTGTTGGTTGTGGAGGCAGAGGCATGGCCTGCAGGTCCTGCACTGGCTGCTGCTTGCTGCCACAGCCACAGCTGCATCCCACTCCAAACAGTAGGGAGCTACAGCTGCTGTTTATTGCCACCACTGCTGACCTTCCAATGTCAGCAGCTGCTCTAGCTGCAGTGGCTACACATGAGCCAGTTCTTACCACCAACTCCTGAACCGCTGTGACTGCAGCCACTGCTGCTAGCATCGTGAGATCGAGTGCTGCTGTAAGTTTGATGCCAATGACTGTGACACACCTGCTGACCAGGATACCCAGCTGATGCCCAGTACTGTGCACACTGCTGTTGAATGCTTTCATACATGCAGAAGTAGGGGCGTCTCGCGACAGCCCTACTGCTGTTGCTGCTACCACCATGAATACAAGAACTATCATTATGATGCCGTCCCTGCTTAGTGGTGCTGCTTGATCTATGAGAGCAGATGATATGTTGTTGTAGGGGGGAGGGTCCGGGGGAGGCGGGGCCTCACTTGCTGCTGTAGCGGCTGCTGCTGTTGCTGCTTCATCGCTGGGTGCTGAGTAGGCACTTCCTGATAAGTCACTGGCTGGCAATGCCATTTCGCCTCCATCGACGAGTACTATGTCCAACAGGTCGGCATTGTCCTTGCTGTGGTTGGCTGTTAACTTGCTGTGTATACGTCGGCTGGTCTGGCTGTTGTGAACCAACGACGCTTGAGGGTCACTATTTCCTAGTCCTGCGTTACAAGAAACGTATGCTGCTTAGGCACGAACAGTGCATGCTGCCTCTCTGTCCACTGTGCCGTTTGGGAGAAACTGCCGTATGCTAGAGAGCATCTGTCAGCTCTCAGGACGGCCGTCATGCAGCACAGTACGGCCGTAAAACTGCTTAGATAGCTTGCACTTGTCGGAGAATGTCTGATCTGCCACTAGCAAGGACATCATCCCACAGCAGCTGGTCAGCCACCTGCAGTATCTTAGAGCTAGGAAGGTCATGCTGAGTAGGCCACTGCAAAGCTGTATAAGCCACTTATGGTCTTAGCGCATGTCAACATGCACTCTAACCTGCCATAACCCCAGTACCGCAGTAATTCCGTCCACTCACCTGGCGCTCGATGTGCCGTTTGCAAAAGGCGCGCGCTGCTGACTCTCTGCCTTTGGGACAGAGAAAGTATGGCCAAAAGCATTGTTACAAACTGTCTACTGAACACGGACATACTCGGCTGTGCCAGCAGTCAAGCTAATCCGAGTAACCCTTTCAAACTTGCGCAGCTTCCGGAAGGTCTGCAGTGAATGCTGTTCGAGTGTTGCACAATACGTTGATAAATCCAAAAGACCTGTCTGGGTGAATTGGGGTTGTGCGATGCCAGCCCGCTAAATGCTGAATCAACCAGAAGCCCAACCGCCGTATCCAAGAGCAGCTGATCGAAGGTCCTCAAACAACCGCTGCAAGTCCTGCTGCAGATGTTGCGAGCGACCATGGCATTAGGGCACATGAAATGCAAGGTCAAAAGCCTTAGACATCTAACAGGAAGGCCCCTGCAAATGTAAGCCTGATGGCCTGCTCTGCTACTGTCTGAAATTGCCGCGTTCTGTAAATGCAGTACTGACCAACAACCACGGCTCTAAGCACTGCTCCACCTCAATGAAGCCTTGGACAGAGCTTTCCAGAGGTTGGTAGGAAAACAGTGCTTGTTAAAAGTCAAGGCAATAGCCTACCAGCAGCAGAGGGCACAATACCAACGACGGTCAGTCATTTAGAAGTGACCGAGCCAATGCAAACAGGACAGATGCGCTGGCAAGAGCTGACAAGTGGTATGTACCACTGGTGTTCTGGCAGAGTACTGTGGGACCCAATTGGATGGTCAGGAGTGCAAGTTGCGGGAGTATCGGATACTCCACTGGGTTTTGCATAGTGTACTAAAGGCGCCAGACCTGAACTGGGGTCTGCACAACAACCCACTGCACTATATTGTGGGTAACTTCACTATGCCCAAAGGCAATGGTCAACTCAGTGACCACACAGTGACTGTGCGGCATAGCAGAGGACGGACGTCACAGGGTCTAATGGCAACATCACCATGACTGAAATCGACTCGTAGCTGCCAGCGGCTGCAAATCATTGGTAGGGACGCTTCAGCACGCCTTCTACTACATCGCATATGGTGCATGCCAGGGCCACTTGTCATTGGAAATCCTGGGCTGTCACCAGGCTGTCATATCACACGTGATACGCGGCTGCCAGGCTGTCCCATTCAGCCTGAAGTTGAGGCTCCATGGGACAGCCTGGCAGCCAAAACACACTTGGCATTTCCTGTTGCATGAGCTAAAACTTCACATGATTGACTTCGGTGGCATACAACCCCCACAGCCTTTACAGCGCGCAGAGCATAAGTCACTAGTAGCTATTTGCGTGGCACTTCTCATTCTGCCATGGCATCATATGCTGCACACATATATTTCACCGTGTTCAGTGGTTTGCAGGCCGATGCAATCATGGCGCTGGGTGTGCCCGAGAAAGCCCACCCTAGAAGGTTGGCAAGTGCTGATCATATGCAGTTGAAGGTTTTTGATCTGAGTAGGGCATATTTGGCTAAACTTTGGTCTGACAGCTGCATGTATGTGGCATATAGGGCACTGGCTGGCCAACACTAGCATCCCTGCCTGTCGTATGCGGGCTTACGCAGGCAGGTGTAGTCGCCCCATATCATAGCTAAAGGCCTCAACATGGCGTTGGTCTTTATGCCCTCGCGCGGCACTCGAGGTCCAGAGAAAATCCAGAAGTCTACCAAGAAAAAGTACAGAACCTTGCCTGAAAAGGGCTGTCTAATGCAGAAGATGGGCCGTGTCAGGCCAGCAACTTGATTTGCCTGCACTCTGTCAGCTGCTTGTACAAAACCATTTGCACCACAACTCCGGTCTCTCCTGACGCTGGTCTGCGTTATGGCCAGTGGCTTGACCTGGTGTTTAGTGGACTTACTGCTGACAGAATGCATTGCGGTTGTAAGGCTCAGCGGTGCTAAGGGTGCTCCTGAAAGCTGTGACCAGCCAGGCCGAAACCGGAGTACATAAGTATGGCATCCAATACACCGTTCTTGGTCGCAGGATGAGGGATCCTCAGGAGGGTAACACAGAAGGTGCTGGCCAGAGCCTCCACTGACAGCATAGGGCGTGGAAGGCAAACAAATGTAGCAAGTCGGCAAATGTCAGGTGCAAGTGGCATCATGACTGGGTGCATGTCCCAGCCGATGAAGGCAGCACCGAGGGAAGCCAAGCGGTACAGTTTGTTATAGCATAGTGGGGGATGGACCTTGGCTGGCAAAGTCGAGGCGATGTTTGCATTTGTGGAACGCATGTGTCGCAGGACTGGCTGCCGGCTTGCTTATAACCTTGACAGTCAAATCGCGGAAACAGCTGCGTGCCATCAGCCAGTCGACCCTCACCGACGTGCACACCCAGTTTTTACTGATTGTATAACAGCAGGTGTGCATGCTCGCGGAGCCACAACGTTGCTGGAGTAGGCGCTGTACAAATCTGCACTTGCGAGGGCATCTATGGCTTCGGACCAGAAACCTACAGAGCAGCAGGCTGCCGTAGACCTTGAGAAGGGAGTTAAACAATGGCCTGGTGAGCGCTGGGCAGAGCAAACCCCATCAACGATCGCTGGACAGTGCAGCAGCTAGTACTCACTAGAGGGACGCTGTGCATGCAGTGTCCTTAGTGGGTTCATTAGCAAACAAGCAACCCACGCGTGTAGGACAGGTAAGACTAAGGTGTCCCTGGCAGACGCAGCTATCCCAATGTTTGTGGTCGGACCTGCTCATAATGTCTTTGCTGTGCAGGGGCTGTGGCCCTGGCTGTTATCAAAGGTAAGCCAGCACCTGCTTGGTGTCCTTTCTCCAGCAGCAGGGTTGATGGTGTATGTACCAGGTCCATGAGACCCTATAATGGTGTCTGCAGGCGTTGTTCTGTCCAGCGGCAGTGCTTGGCGCCAATGAGACACTTTATCAAGAGGAAGAGCCCGCAGATATCTGCTGCCTGCAACCGCACTCGCTGTGTGGCCCTACATGCAGGTGTGCTATCAAGCGAAGCATTGAGCACCTGTATATGCTGCCACCATCTGTCCTTGGGCTGTCACAAACATTTCGTGGCAGCTGAGGCAGGCATGTGCTGCATGGGTACAGCTTCTGAGAATTGTGCTTGGCTTCCCAGCCTGGCTCAACCATTCCATGAAACTCATCTAAAAACCTCTTACTTTGGTCCCCCATCCGTCTGCAGAGAGCTCAATGCTCAAGCATGTGGCTTTGGCAATGAAGGGCTGAAGCTTTTTGCTCACACCTGCCTCCTACAAGCGGCGTGCAGCTGGTAAGCTGAGCAATCATCTGGCCTCTGGGCCAGCGAGCTCCTGGAAATCCCATTAGACACTGTATGCAGTTTTGTACCCTGAACCAGCAGCAAATGCTTTGTACCCTGTCAGTGACCTGGCCTGTCGCCCTTGGTGCTTTGCAGTGTATGCCTGGGCTTGCCTTTTGTGGCCTGGCTGGCAGCTCTACAGCGGCAGAAGGTGGTGTCCAAGCACCTCGTGGATGACAGCCACGATGACTTCTGGGTCAGCACTGCACTCTACCCTTGCAGCCTATTGCAGATGCATGCATTACTGCAACAGGAGCAGCAACAGCAGACATGCAGTCATACAGCACCGCTTAGAGCTCCAAAGGTGCAGCAGATGACAGGTAAGCGACAGAGTTTAACTGCACACAAAAAGCATTTGTGGAGCAGTCTCCCACCTGCTGCAATGAGCTCTGAATCTCGGCTAGACAGCGCAGGTGACACAAAGACGTTTGGCCAGGCCACTGAAGTGCATGCCCCTCAGCCTGTGCCCTGCAGTTGCCGATGCAGTGCTTGCGCTTGTGAGGCCTGCTGACACGGCTGCATTGCCCTGCTTGCTTTCTGCCACCAGCATGTGACTCTGTGCTCCAGACCCCTAGCCAGGCTGTCAGTCAAGCTCCAAGCACAGCAGGCCCTCTGACTAGCGCCATCAGTTCGTCAAAAATGCTGCGAGCAGTGCACAACCACACAGCAAGGAGCGAAAGCACAGGCCTGTACAGAGCAGCAGCTGGAAGCCGAATAGGCGACAGCATCAGCAGCGACACATCTGGGGTGGTAGACAGCCCTGACCATGGTATCAGGGAAAAGGAAGGTGAGTGTGAGGCTGTTGCGCTTAACAGGTGTGCAACTCTGTATGTCAACATGTGGATGAGCCGTTACTTCAGCAGCACTGTGTTGCGTGCTTGCTTTTGCAATTTGTGATGTAAAACACCGTGCAGAAGTTGATGCACTCATGCTATGTTGCTACTTTCCGTGTTGCTCATTGCAGACTCCGAGTTGCTCACTCCAACCAAGGAGCGCTCCTGCAGCTCAGTATCCACAGTAAGGCAGCTGGACAGGCAGTACTCCACAGAGCAGTACCACAGCGCCAGGCCGAAAGAAGGCCCGCTACACAGTGGGGCTTTGGCGGCCAGAACACACCGGCCAGGCAGCAGCGTTGGAGGGGCCACAGCAGCAGTAGCAGCAGCCGGCCAGCCAGCCAGTAGCAGTGGTGGCGGAAGCGTAGTGGCACCCATAGAGATGGCACCATTATCTGCAAGGCGCCGTGAGCAGCAGCTACAACAGCAAGCTGCAGGTTCAAGAGGGTCCATCACCCCTAGAGTAGCACAAGGCAGACCGCAGCTACCACCAAAGCATCGGTCTAGCGCAAGCTCACTGCAGAAAGCTCCGCTAGCAGTTGCTAGTGCAGCAGCTACAGCCGCAGCTGGCAATGGGGCCGCCCCTGCTGCACCAGCCGTGACTTTGCAGCCTACTGGCTTTGAGGCGGTACATAATGCACCCGAAGGAGTTGTAGCTGAGACGGCTCCTGTTCATGCCAGGGCTTCCTCCAGCCAACTTGAGGCCAGCCCGAGTGCTGGTGATGCTGAAGCCATGGTGGCAGTTGACCACAGCAGCAGAGCCCTGCAGCAGCAGAAGCCAAATGTTGGTGACAGCCTGGCAAGCAGTAGGATTTCTGCTGCTGGCAGCTACAGCAAACTGCAGCTGAGTCATGAGGATGTGCCCCTCATGGCAATCAAGGGTACACCTGGCAGGCTGCCTCGATCCCTGAACAACAGCAGAAGTGGCAAGCTCAGTCTTGCCAACAGCTGGCAGCCGAGGACCAGCAGCGACAAGCAGCAGCTTATACCAGCTGGCAGCTACCCAGGAGAACAGTCAGAGAACCCCAGCAGCATCAGCAATGCCAGCAGTGCAGCACAGGTCGCAGAGGATCCGGCAGGAGCCACATTGCAGCGGCAGTACAATCCCCAGTACGCAACCATGCAGTCTGATGTATGTAACTTCGCGAGCTGGCTGGGTAGTGCGGGCCCAAGCACTCAGGACTTGCATATGGAGCAGTCAGGTGTGCAGGAGCAGCAGCTGTCCAGGCATTCTTCAGCAGCAGCCAGTGAAGCTTACTCTGAAGGAGACGACCACAAGTACCCACCGCCAGTCAAGCAGGACTCCGACTTGGTGATCATTGGTGAAGCAACTGTCGTCACGATAAACTCGCCGACTCCGAAGGGCGCAGCAGCTGCTGGTGCGTCAGCATCAGGGTATGGCTCTCAGGCAGGCCAGGGCAGAGCACGGATGTCAGATTGGGCATACATGAGTGACCTGTGCAACTTGGGCACGTCCTTTGATATGGGTCGTAGTACAGGATTAGCTGCTGCACTTGGGCGGCTTGCAGAGGAAAGCGGCGAAGACCAATCATTGGAGGCAGAGCCTGACGAGCAGCAGCAGTCACCGCAGCAACAACGGCAGCACAGAACCAGCAGCACAGCAGAGCACAGAGACTCTGCTAGCCAAGCGGGCAGCCACAGCAGCAGCAATGGCAGTCAACCACCGCCAGCAGAGCGGTCAAGGGTGGCATCTGGCAGCTGGCCGGATGCAAACCCAAGCCCAGCTTCTACACTTCATGTAGACAGCCAGCGGGCTTCGTCAAGTGGCGGTGCAGCAAGTGGTGCGTCTGCCCATGATGCAGCATCTGCTGCCAAAGGTAGTTTAGAGCAACCAGCACCAGCCACCAGCCGGCTTGCGCCTGAAGCACAGCATGGCAGCCGAGCTATAACAAAGACAACAGCAAGCAGTGCAGCTAGCAGCACTGTCAGCCAGCTTGATAGGGAAACCTTGGCTGCTGTCACAGGTACCAGCGGCACAGAGCAGCTGACAGCCTCGCAAGAGGAGCTAGCAGCGAAGCTGGCCAGGCTTGCTTTTGCTAAGCCGTCAATAGCAAAGAAACCTGCTGGTGCTCGGCCAGCCCATCAGCAACAGCAGCAGGGTATCACTAGCAGCAGGCAAGGCACAGCAGCCGGGCCAGCACCTGGGGAGACAACACGGCTGCAAGATGAGCCTTTCTATCCTACAATGATGTCTGATATGTGCAACTTAGCAGAGCCTTTGGACACAGTGGATGAACAGGAGCAGCAGGTTGCAGAGACACCCAACAGAAGTACACAGCGCCTGTTGTCGCAGTCCAAGGCAGTATCAGCGGCTCAGCAGTCAATACTGCAGTCAGTTCAGCAACAGCGACCGCCATTACGTAAGCAGTATAAGCCAGCCGGCCACAACAACCAACACCGGGCCAGCATGCAGCGGAAGTCACTCAAGATAGCCAGAGCATCATCTGCTGGGCCTCTGAAGTCTGCGCTGATGATGCGGCGGGGCCCCGCGGCCGCAGCCCGACCTGGTATGGCTCACAAGGTCAGTGGGGCCGGCGCCGCTGCTGCAGCAGGCAGTCCTGACCCAGGCGCAGCTGCTCAGCAGGCTGCAGCAACACCAGCAGGGGCTAGTGCAGGGGAATACCCCTTGGAGTCCTTTGATAGCTACTACCCAGACTGTCAGTTGAACTCCTACACTAGCGATGTTGGTGCTGCTGCGGCAGGCAGCCGAGCCGATACAGGACATGGTAAGGTGACGTATGTGAACCCATACTACTTATACAGAGACAGCACAGCTAGCAGTCTGGTCACAGGCAACACAATCGGTGCATCACCGCCAAAGAGTCCCAAGCGGGCCATCAAGAATGGGCATGTGGCGGCGGCAGTGGCAGCCTTCGAGTGCCAGAATGCGGCTGCTGCTGCAGCTGAGCAGGATGAGGTAGAGAGTGACTTGCATTCTCCATGGCAACAGGACAACAGTAGGTCAGCGTCGCCAGCAGTAGGGATACCCAGCCGTGATGGTCAGTGGTCTATTGTAGATGCAAGCGCAGAAGCTAGGGCACGGTAGACAGCCACAGGCGTTTGGTGGGATACTGCCTCATGGTCGGTTTAGTGCTGAGGGAGCAGTACTGTGCAGCAGTTTGCAGCCAAGGCGGTAGCAGCATAGGACTAGGTCAGCAATGTTAATGACAGGTGTAGCATCCCATGAAGTGGGTATGAAGCAGTCGCAGAGACTGGCTAGATTAGGGTAGCTAGTGGTTGCCATGAAGCCTTGTGGTGCTTGGGTTTGTTTCTGCTTGTGATCAACCATCTGCCTTGCAGAATTTGTTTGGTCTCTGCATTCTTGGTTTGTCCTTGTGTGGGTAATTTGTTATGACTATCTTGCACACAACGGATCGGTGGAGCTTGAGTGTATTGGTCTGCAGCATATAGTTGCCTGCATGCTTATAGGGCAAGGTGTGCTACCTGCAACCCAGCTACTAGCAGAGCACAGCTGGGCTGGGAGTGATGTGATGCGCACGTGTTTTTGCATTAGGGCCATGCTGTCCCTTGTCATATCACATAAGCTATCCACTATATACTGTTGTCAACCATTGTCTGTGATCACTGCCGCAGACTTGTAGGATCATTCGACTGTTAGGGCTGCGTCGAGTACTACTAGTAGGGAGAGCAGCGTCGGTCGAATAGTCGCTAGGTCCTGGGCATTGTTTCAGTGTGCGTGTAGGCTCTGGGGCCCCCAGGCTAGGCCTGTTGCGTGTGCGCCACTCACATACAGCTAAGAGCTTGCAATTGGAGGGCTTATGTGCCCTGGGAAGGCAACTGGCATCTTCAGTGGCCTTAGTGTGTACAGCGTTGTTACTGTAGATAGATTGTATGCTCTTGGTTGAGCCTGCTGAGAAGGCTTGCGGCTAATTGAGTGCAGCAGCTGTTGACTGCTTTCAAATTCTGGTGTTTCAAGTAACATATCTCTTCGTTCGCCCCATGTTCTGCCCGCTTGAAATCATGCTCGCATTTAAACAACTATAACCCTCCCAATATCTCACAAGGACCGCACTGTGTTAGTGTCCGCGGGAGACTGCTCGCTGGCATCGACGTCGTCTGTTGTCAGTGTTTCGCAACTGCCATTGTCAACCGCTGTAGTTCTCGGTTAGTACTACTGCAATGGAATACACAAGTGAGCAGCCTGTGGCTAAACGGCCTCGCTTGGAGGGCGGGGAGGCAGCAGCAGCGGCCCCAGCAGAGGAGTGTCAACGAGCTGGACCCAGCATCAGCACACTCTTTCAGACACCAGCTGGTCTGCCCAAGGAGCCATCACCTGGTGCTATGCACGGTTGCAGAGTTGCTACATGGCAGACCCCAGGAGTTGACCTGGCATATGCAAGTGCAGTAGCATCTGGAGCATCAGTATACTGGTCTCAAGTGCGCCTGCAGCAGCCAGCAACGCCAGAACAGGGCAAGGAGGGTATACTGCTTCCCGTGCGGCTGCAGGTTTTGCCAGTGACACACCTCTCGGACATCAAGCATGCGGGGGAAGTGCAGGCACTGGCCCTGGCCTCTGTCCCAGAGCAGGAGGGCCAGCAGCTGCTCTTAGCCACAGTGGATGCTTTTGGCTTTGGCAGTGTCAGTAGGTTGCAGCTACCCCCAGCGAGCAGCTATCCGGTTGCAGCGATAGCAGCAGGCAGTGGTGCAGCTAGCGCAGGCGCTGCATGCCCTGTGACACCTGCAGCTGAAGCAGCTCCGAGGATAGCAAGCCAGCTCAAGCTCAGGCCTCAGGATGGCTGCAGGGAGGGAGGTTGGGCAGGGGTCTGCTTCAGCAGTAGCATCAGCAGCATGGACACCAGTTTACGGGTCGCAACTGCACGCGGCTTTGCAAAGGATGTGACCCTGTATGATGCAGAAACCGGTGGCGTAATACGCACTTACTACACCAGCATGAACCCATATGCCCTCAAGTTTCTGCCACCTGATATCGGGGGCGGTGGCAGCAATCTGCTAGCAGTAGCAGAAAGCCATATGGTGTCCTTGTGGGATGCTAGAGCTGGTTCAGCTGGCGGTTGCGTCCAACGCATGGCAATAGCGTCAATTGGCAACCCCCTGTACACTTTGGACTGGTGTACAGCACAGGGCGGTTTGTTGGGCAGTGCCGGTGCAGAGCGGTCCGTGTTTCTTACCGAGCCTCGCAAGTGGCGTATCATCACCAAGTGGAGTGGGGCAACAAGATTAGCCATCCATAGCTTGTCATTTTTGGCCCGGGACCCCAACTACGCGGTTTTAGCCGGTCTAGATATGGAGGTTTTGTGCGGTAGGTGGGATAAGCCGGCAAGTAACAGTCGGGCTTTCCAGTCTGTGGTACCTGAGGATGATGGTCAGCCACCCTCAGCAGCAGCAGCAGCAGCACCCGGGGCGCCAGGCAGCGGCGACAGGACCAGGGGCAGTACAGCAGCAGCAGTAGCAGCAGCAACAGAGGACCCAGCACCAGCAGCAGCAGGAGGAGGGTTCTCGTTTAGAGGTGATGCAAGATGGCTGGGTGTGTCAAAAGCTCCTGGGTCAGATGTGCTTGCTGATTTTGGAGCATCCGGCAACCTGGTGTATGCACGTGTGTGCTGACATAGCTGACAGTATACAGTTGTGATTACCAAGCCAGTTGGTTGTAAGGGTGTGTGGTAGGCGATGTTTGTCTACCGCTGGCGATATTAACGTGCATGGTGTTGTGCATTCTCTAATCGGCCCAGCCGGCAATGGTTGCAATAGCATGTCACTTCTGCTAGTGACTATCTGTAGGTTGTGCTGTTGCATCAGTGCGTGTTGTGCAACTAGGCGTGGGGCTCTGCAGGACAACTTTCATTGGAAAAGTCTGTCGTTTGATATGATCTGCTCTGTCATGGAGATTGATCTGCCTAGTCTGTCTTCCTCATACCTGGGTAAGACCTGGCTTGTTAAGAGCGTTAAGCGGACAGTGCTCCATTCATACATTGCATGTAAGCGCGCTGTTGTTGTAAAAGAGACTGAGCCAGTACCTAAGCCAATTTCTGTTGTATATCTCCTTTGGTAGCTTCGACTGTCAAACTTCAGTCTTGTCATTGCAGTCCTTAGCTTGACTTTTGAGGTTGAGCTGTGCTGCGTGTGATTGCTGCGGCGCTGATCCAGCACAAGGGTTCTTACGTGTTGCGGGCATGCCACATTCAGTTCAGAGCAATGGGCAGCCACTCATACTAGTAGACCCAGCATCAGTCTTTGCTGAATGGAGAGAACTCTTCAGCCAAGTTGGGCATTTGCGGCGCTGGCTCCTGGAACCGTCTGCTACCGTACGCAGCGGTAGAAGGTATCGTGAAACTCTCTTTTGCTACTAGGCTCTTGCCCTGATGCTAGTTCGGCTGAGCCAAACTGTGGAAACCTTGGACCGGCCGGTTGGGTATGGCCCAACGCGTCGTACGACTGATTTGCGTGGGGCAAGCTGCTGCGTTCTGTCTCATTTGCGACGCAGATTGTTTATGCTGTCAGTTTCTGCCAGAGCCGCCTTTTTATAGCTATACAAGCTACGCTCGTCATCGGGCTTAAAGGACAACTTGTCCCGGAAGGTACTTATGGACAGCGTGTGCGGACTGGACGTTGGAGGCGCGTGACCACGTGCCACGAGGGACAAAACGTATACAACTGTTGCTTTGCTACCTGTGCTGTTGCTGTGCATATTGTGCTTGCGTGCTACAAGAGATAGCTGGCTGTCACGTGCCCGGCCGTGCAACGAGTGCAAGTCCTGAAAGCATTAGCTTGTTGTTTGGACTGAGACCTGGGCTGCAATGTACGGACTCAGGCGGCCGGTAGCGTACAGTCTCAAAGGTAGTCACACTAAACTACACCGACACTGCAGCTGACAGCGTCTTACACCAACAGCAGGTGTTTGGGACCACAAGACTTACAAGGGTTGCTGCTGCCTCCTACTCATGGGTCACATGTTGCAGCTTGCTAACAGGCCTATCTGCTGCTAGACTCATGCAGGTCCTACCCTGCGGCAGTCCGATTGGCTCAAAACTGCAGCATACATAGGAACACATCTGATACTGCTGCTGGCGGCATCTGTTGCTGGGTACTGCCTTGGACGCAGTGGCAAAGTAGCTGCCATTGCAGCCACCACAGAACAGGCCTGTGAGCTGTGCCGCGTGCCCACACTGTTCAGGGACCTTCCAGCCCCAGGAACTGAAAACGCTAAGGAGCTGCTGCAGGAACCTTATAACTCAGGTAACAGGTAGTAGGGCCTGCGACTTAGTGCTTGTTGGTCTCCGCGCCCCTTGCCCTCCCACCCCCACCACCACAGTAAGCTGCTTCTTTTGTACACTGTTGTTGGCCTGGTGCTGTAGACACTGTTCACAGCTGCCTGGTGCTTGCCAAGCCGGGCAGCGTCCCAAGAAGCGGTGCTCAATCTCATTTGTAGGCTGTTGTCTGGCAGTGACATCTTCAGGCCCTTTGACATTTGGGCTGCAACGATATAGTCTCTCCTGAATAGCTGCTTTGCTGCCCCAGCTTCGGAACGCTTCTAAGCGTGCCTGGCGCATAAAAGCAGCCCAACAGCATGAGTGAGCCTGATGGCGTTGAGTTGCAGCCATCGCATCATTTGTGTCATACTTACGCAGTAAAGCATGTTGTCTGCCAACGTTGGCAGCTGCCATACACTCACGCAGCACATCTGGCACACAGGCAACACCTATAATTGTCCCTGCCGCAGATATGGTGACCAATATCTACGAAGTTCTCCAGAGGGGAAAGCCCGACGCCCATGACAAGTTTGACAAGGCCTTCGCACAGCAGATAAGGCAGCAACCAGTCCCAGACTGCAGAGCAGCTGCAGGAAGCCGTGTACTTCAGTCTGCATTTGATGCAGCACCAATGAATCGCTCGAAGTTTGCCAGCAGAGCGCGCTCTTCTTTTGTGCAACCATTTGCCAAGGTTGCACAAGAATCAATGGACTATTGGGAGCAGCAAAACCGCGTCATGGGACTTACTGATGAATCAGAGCCAGGCTCATTGAGGGAGAAGTACCGTGATCTGGTCAGGCCAGAGGTCACTGATAATATGCAGCTGTGCTTTCGTGCCTCCACAGAGCGCATGTCGGTTACCCGGTGTACTTATGTTTTATCAAATCATCAGAGTATCTGTGTGTACGGATCCGTGCTTGTAACATGCATGTAGCAGTCCATATTTGTTTCTAACAACTGCCTAGATCAGGCCTAAGCTTATATTCAGATTGCTGCTGTACCAACCTAAGCTGGTGGCAGGTTGCTGCTGCACTGGCACAGCGACTACGTGTCAGCCACTGCACCTTGCTGACAGATGTCCGCTGTAGGCTGAGCAGTTGGAATCCTGTTCTGTGCAGCGCCGTGTCTGCATGTGGTATGTAGCTCAAAACCTCCACCGGGTGCAGCACCTGGCATGCCAACACACCAGCATGCTTTTGGGGGTCTTTGTTACCGAGCTTGCCACAACATTGCTGTATGCATTGGCTCAGTCTCTTTTACAGCATCGCAATACTACACCATTTCAATGTAGTCCTCTCCTTATACTCCACTTCCAGTAGCACTGGTTAACAGCTTGAAACATCTGCAAGTATCAAGCTACTGTGCATTGTTGTTTCTTATCATTGTTATCCTGACTTTCTTCAACCCTGAAGACAAGACAGGGAATGTTCTCTAGAATCAGATAGGTGGAGCACTTGCTTTGTCTGTGAATGCTCTGTATCTGATGGTCACATTGTGGTGTCTTCTGCGTATGCTTATTACACAGTTGCAAAGCATGCGCAACTCTGAGTGCGTGGCTGCTGCAAGGACCTTCTTAGCAAGGCCAGATCCCGAGAGTGGTGTTGCTCCCCAAAGGTTGTTAGTATCAACACACTGTTACCTAGCAGTTCTGATCCCATTTCTTTTGTGAGATCACTTGAAGTTGGTCAAGGGTCTCCGAGCTTGCCTCCTCATGGTGGCCTTCCTATACGTACTATGTAAGTAAGGTTGCAAGCCAATTGCAGCTAGCTGTTGGAAGATATCTTCCAGCATCGATGCTTGATGTCAACACTAGCAACTCCATGCATGTGATGGTAAAGGAATCCGAATTGCTTTGTAGCGGTGTACAAGCGGCCAGCTTTGCTACAAAGGTTTTGCCATGTGATGCACTTGCTTCATTCCAAAAGATTCTGCAATTCCCAACCGCCTAGTTGGCGAGGACGTCACAACATCTTGCTGTTCGACATCCACTGAGTTGCAAGAGTGGTGTAGCATTTTTGGAGAACAGGCTCCCTGAGTTGGAACGATTGATGTCTTTGTGCAGTCATGATATGGTCTACGAGCTATACCATCACCATGGAATGATGCCGTGTTTGGTGTGGTGTACAAGAAGCGTATACAATGCATGTGGTAGTATATGTGACATCGTGTGTGGCTGTGACTTGGGGATGGCAGGCATCACTGCCATATGTGTAACTACAGCAAGTAGTCAACGACTGAGTAACGACTTACACGACTAGGCACAATATTGTGCCTAGCATTCAACATTGATGTTGACAACTGTGAAAGACTATCAATGTTTCAACTCCTACTAGTTGTTATTCTGGTTGTGCCGGTCTTTGATCGCGGTCGCGCTTATGATTTAAGGTCAGGCATATGTAATTACAGGGGTCCCACAAGAGTGTACTGCCGGGTCAGAATAGCGTTGCTGCTGCTGTCCAATTTGGTTGATCTCACCGTGGCACCCTGTAGACTCTCCTGCATTGCCGCCCTTTCAACAGCAAGTTGGGCCGCTGAGTAGATGTCCGAAATACCCTACTATATATATCTCCTTGTGATTTTCAGGGGCCTCATTGCCACGCAAGCATATAAATCACATGCAGCTGCAGTACAAGTACTAGTACTAGTACTAGTGGTGGAGGTCGACTGGGACGATGGCACAACCAGACGATGGCACAAGGTGAAGCCACTAGAGCGCCCTTCACCCCCAACGGTCTAATTGAATAAGTGTTACTGCTTTGACCTTTTACGGCTGGTCACAAGGGCTACTGGGCGACTTTCAATACCTCGACCCCCAAATTTGCTTCGGCACTTGTACAGTCAACAAGAGATGAAACTTGGCGTGCATGTGTCATGCTCAGAGGCGCTGGCATACTCGCTACGCAATACATTCACAACAAAGGTTGCTGCTGTACGCGTAGTACATCTGTATGCGTAGTGCTGGTATGCTGTGATGGCTGACAATCGCACCGGGTCGGTAATTATTCATAACCAGCCGTCAAGCGATGCTGCCTGCACTAGCTACTCGTTTAAACGCTGATACTTAGGTGTTGACTTATATTGACGCTGCATCGAGGTGCTGCAGGGCCCCGTGCGGTGTCGTTTCTTGCTTTGCCTCGTCAGCTTCTGACCAGCGCCGCTGTTATGTAGCACGGAGCCGGTAGGCCTAGAACGGCAGAGCATTCACAGTGTGGGCTGATCGTCTTTGTAGCTTGAGCGCATCAGCGGCACATTTACCAGAGGTGTGAGGAACGAGCCACCGGTGTGCGCCTTGCTTGTTCTGTTCTCGCTTACCCTATATTGGGTTGAACAAGAAATGGCGTCCGCGGCTGTTATGACCTCCACGGTTACTCAAGAGGCTGCAGCATGCTCTGCGCACATCGTACTGGCATTGCCTTCTCAGCGGAAGCAGCCACTATGCTATGACCCCGTAGCACAAGTTATGTCTGGCCTATTGATCGGCTCCAAGGAGTCCGAGAGCTGTCTAGCCGGTCTTCGTGCTGCTGGCGTGACGCACATCCTGCAATGTGGTGTCGAGCTGATGCCAAGCCACAAGGACCATTTCGTGTACAAGCAGCTGAAGATATGCGACAAGGAGTATGAGGATGTGGTTGGGGTGTTCAGCGAGGTGTTTGAATTCATCAACCAGGCCCGCAAAACAGGTAGGGTGATTCGGCTCAGCTGACTCAGCTGGTCTACTGACTCAGCGCTTAGCATGGCCCGTTTTGGGTTCCCTGCGGGTACTACCCGCCGATTCGGCTGTCGATATGGATGACAACACATAGACAGCGCCGGACAAGCAACAGCCATTGTAGCTAGTTCGGGTCCCAACACAGTACTCACTGGGGAGCAGCCTGTTGCCAAGCTACACGTGCTATGCAGACCTCATGGCTGAGAGCACTTGCAATGCTGTCTCCTTCTGCAGGGACTGTCCTTGTACACTGTGCCCAGGGCATCTCTCGCAGTGCAGCAGTAGTAATTGGCTACCTGATGAATCACTCCCGCATGACATACACAGCAGCCTTAGCGCAGGTACAGCAAGCTCGCCCGGTAGTAAACCCCAACGAAGGCTTTGTACTACAGCTGCAGAAGTTTGGGCACCTCAACTGTAACCCTAAGCTTTGGAGTGGTTGGAACGAGGAAAGGCTGGAAAAAGCCCTAAGGGAGAGCAGCGTTAGTGGCAGGCGGGAAGTGAGGGGGCTGAGTGACATGATTAGACGATTCCATGTAAGCGCCGATGAAGATGACTCAACCGTGTTCTGTGATACTTCCGTGATGCTGTAACTGGAGGGCTTTGTAGGGTTGGCTGCAGCCATTGAGTGGCTTGATTGTCCACTTGTGGCTGGTCCCTGAGGTTGGAGTAGCTGTTTATACAGTTGGGAGTTGTATCTTGTCGTTGCTGCTTGGCACTTGGCTTCCTCCCTATCTTGCTTCCTCTACATCCGAAGATATACGCTTGGGTGATCGGTTCTGTAGCAGCGACTGCCGGGCCTGTTGATGATGCTGCTGCTGCATGTGCGAGAGAGGTTACAGTTGCATATGTTCTGTTGTCATGCATACTTCCTGCATTTTCAATCCTCTTTGATCCCCTGTTTGCAGCAAGTAAGATGGCTGTGTTGCTTTCATCACCATCTGCTTGTGTTGCAATATCAAGCATAGTCCTCTCGCAGCCAGTTTTTCGAGTGGTTTGGAAAGTGAACCTACCGCTTGTGTCTTGGCTCATGCATCTCATCTTATTGTGTGCCAGAGTAGAATGTTTTTAGCCTGGTCAGCGTATGAACCCCAATATGAACCCAGAGAGAGTGTGTGGTTTTGTACAAAGTGCCAGTGGTTTTTGTGAGATGGTTAGGGAAGTGAACCTGCCATCTGCTACTGGGGAACCATTTGTTACCTGCATGTTTGCTGCATCACATGTTTTTGCAAACCATCAGCCTGTGAGACATAGTGTCTGCTCAAGGGGGTTGGTGTATATGGCACCAGGATTTTGTGAGTTGGTTAGGGAAGCGAACCTGCCATCTGCTACTGGCTAAGCAGTTCATGTTATGCATTGTGCAGTGTGTATTGTATTATGTCGTGCACCTGTGGCAACAGGGACTATGGTAGCACGGCTTGCATGTCATCAAAATGCCGTGTTTATTTGGGTGGTCAGGAGAGTGAACCTGCCATCCTGTTTGGTTGCACAGCACGTGTGCTATCACAACAGTGTGAGACTCTGAAGTTGCGGCTGCAGTGTATCAATATGTATGAGATGAATGTGTCAATGGAGCTCCAAGTTTGTGCTCGCAGCACTGTCTGAATTGTAATGAACAATTGTTGATCAAGGCCACTTGTTACTATTGTGGTGTGTAAACTGGTGTGATGTGGTGTACTATTGAGGTAGGCCGACCCTAGTCGGCATAGTATATACTTGTGTGATTTTGATGTCCTCGCAGCTCATCAGCTATATGGTGTCAACCTTTGCCTTCTGCTGCAGCTGACTTGTGTGACTGCTGATTTTTGTACAATCAACCTCATGGACGATGGCATTTGGTATGTATGAATGTGTTTAGTCATCCTGTCAAAGTCTGGCACAGACTTGAATGTAACTAGTAAGTATTGTGGTTATCTGTCCTTATCCAACCTGGTTATGTATGAGAAGCAGTCATCAGCGGTTTGGGTCACGCTGATGACCGGGAAATCTACTAGAAGAACCTGCCAATGGGCTGCTGCAGTGTTCTTTGTCATGTTTGTATGCCTGAATGTATCATAGGGGGTGTCCTGGCCTTCTGCCAAGCACGATGTTTGCAGCGTTATGGCATAACTGCAGCAGGGGGTTGTGGTTTGTGATGTGATGCTATGTGTTGGTGTGTGCAAGTCTGACCCTCTGTCAGCAGAAGTCGAGTTGTGTACAAGGTTCAAGGGCACTAGTGCCAGTACTGCTATGCAGGCGCTATAGTACGTAAGCAGCCAAGTACTCTGCGACACTCTGGTCAGCATTGTGGCAACAAGTCATAGTTGTGTTTGTGTCTCTGTAGCCTACATGATGTAGGCTACAGAGACACAAACACAACACTTACTCACACTGGCAGGCTGCCAATTTCTGGTGTATTTCCTCATTGGTTGACGGGGTATGCTTGCGGCAGATTATGATGGGTTTCAGGAGCAGTATGTGAGGAGCAGGATATGAAATGATATGTTACATGCTTGGTATCTGTAGGATCATACCGTTGGTTATCAACATACATATCATGATTCTGTAAAACTCCGATAGTATTGCACTCTGCAACACCTTGGTCGATGGTCATAGGTGGATGCGGTCTAAAATTTACTTTTAGATGTGGTATAGCAGCAGGAAGATAGCACCGAGATCGGGCGCCCGGACTCGTTATGATTGCGGCTGGAAGTTGCCCACTGTACACCAACGGCCTGTTGCCAGAGGAAGACCTTGGGTCCACAGGGCGTATTACCGCAGGCTGGTGACTGGCGCACACAATGAAGTGTGACCTGCACGACTTTCTGGACAAAGCAGCCCCTTGCAACGAGTTCTTCAGTTCCGTAAACTGAACCCAGTTGGCCTTCGTAACTGTAGCACGTCTGCTGCAGCGCAGCTGGGGGTGCTTGCACTCATCACCAGGTACTTATGCCTGCTTTGTGTTCATGGTGATGGGTTTCTGGAGTTCCTGTGCCGAGAGGCTGACAGCGGCACGAGGGGCTTACTTCTTCTACCGTTGCTAGATAACAGCTGACCCGACCTTCAACTAGTTGATAATGACAGCGACAACCACCGAACATATCCGCTCGCGGGTGCTAGCCAACGTAGGGGCAGTAAGCTTTGAAGATGGTGTTTCGGCAACAGTTGTGAGTGAGCAGCAGCCAGCGGACGAGGAAAGGTGCATAGACCCACCTGGAAAGATTAGGAGACACTTGTATATTGGTTCAAGGGAGACCGAGAGCTGCCTAGCAGCGCTGAAAAAGGTCGGGGTCACACACATCCTTCAAGCAGGTGGCGAGCTTCGACCCAGCTATCCGGGTCAGTTTGTTTACAAGCACCTATCAGTAGGTGAGTATCAATACTACCGCATCATGGCCTCAACTCAGCGGTCACGGCACGGTAGCTTATCAGTCGCAGCTGCACAGCAGTTGCAGTGTGTTGTGTGTGCAAGTCCACCTCTTCAGGCACCTGTCATAGGCCAGCGTGCCCTCTTTTATGTGACAGCGAGATTATTGCCGCAGGTGACGAGGAAGACGAGGATCTAGTAGCTTGTTTCAGAGAAGCATTTGACTTCATTGATGAAGGCAGAAAGTCAGGTGAGGCTAGTGGCCCAGCTCCAGCTGCAGGGATGTTTGTGAGTTTGCCTTTCAGTTCTGTGAAGTGTGCCAGCGGTGATTGAAGATTGGCGGCAGGGAAAGGCTTCCTGCTGCTGCAGCTACTGTCTGCCTGTGTTTTGCCCAGTATCCTTGCAGCAGTATCAAGAGTATGGCGTGCAGTTGCGTGGTTTTTAAGTCCCAGAATTGAACAATGTCGTGTCCCAGCACATCTCAGAGCTCCGAGAGGTACCCAATTGCGCAGAACGCCACCCCGGCATGAGTTGGAGTGGTGCGTCAATCATCCGCTGTGCTCAAGGACGTCGTGCTGCAGCAATCAGGCCTGTCAGCAACCCCAGGTGCCTAAGATATATTCATACACATCGCCAGAACACGTCCAATCCCTGCGGCATAGACCTTTCACTACACATCCTTGCTGCATCTACTTCTGCTGCAAACAGGCGCAGTACTGATCCACTGTGCTCAGGGCATCTCTCGCAGCGGCACTATCGCAATCGGGTACCTCATGTGGCGAGAACGACTCTCCTTCGACACAGCATTAGCACACGTGCAACAAGCTCGCGCCCTAGTAGACCCCAACGAAGGCTTCACGCTGCAGCTCAAAGAGTTTGAGCGGCTCAACTGTAACTTGGACCTGTGGCGTGGTTGGGACAAGCAGCGGCTTGAACGCTGCTTCAGGCGCTGTAACGTCAGCGGGCGAAGGGTCGTGCACGGGTACAGTGACGTCATTCGGAGGTTCCATGTGCACAGCTTGACGGAGGATGACACTGTGTTCTTTGACAGTACTGTCATGTTCTGAAGCCTAGCGGGGGGAGGGGGCTGGGGGAGGGGGGGGGGGGCGCTTGCAGCTTGTGCGCTGCAGCTTTTGTTTTGCAGCAGACACTGCTAGCAGTCGGACAGACATCAGCAGCAATCTTTTTGCCCTTCTGCTGAATTTGTTACGGTCATGTATGGTGGCACTGTGACACAGCTACTGGCTGGTGTACCGAGTGTTATTGAGGGGTCTACAACAGCGGCTGCTACTGCTTGTGCAGGTACAGCGTATCCATTTGCTTGATCAGCTGCTTTGGGTCAATCGTACTTGCCTGCTAGCAGTTAGCTGGTGTTTCTATGCATGGATTTACCTTCCGGTCAGACAGCCTACACGTCAGTGTTGTGCAGCCAGCTGTGGCAGGTAGTATGTGTCTTCTGACCTCAGCGTCAAAACTGGTCGTCTCTTTTGGGCTTTTACCCCCAGTAACACGGCACTTGCTGCCGCTGCAATGCTGGTGCCGTGTTTGTCTTTGCCCTGTGGTGTGAAGGCAAGTTAATCGATTATGCCTGCAGTTACTTGATCGCTACTTTGAGGATGTTGCAAGCTGTGAGCTGGTCCAGCGTGCCCGGTGAAGCACAGTTTTGAATGGTGTTCACCAGCCCCTGCTGTCACCTGAGGTGCTTCAAGCATCGCACAGCCCCTGAGCGTGGGGTTTGTAGTTGTTGTGGTAGTTCTGGTTGGCTGTGGGGCGTCACTGCACGAGTTTTGATGACGTTTGACTTGAGAGCAAGGCGTTCGGGTCGTCTTTGTGGGTTCCTTTGGGCTTTGATTGGAACTCAGCCAGCCACATCCCAGCCATGTAGTTGTCGGCAGGATACACCAGTTGCAATGCCACTTCGATTGTGGTGTTTGCTTTCTCCAACCTTTGGAAACAACAAGGTCAACATCATGCATATATCGATTTTGGTATATTGCGTAAGGTCTTTTGGGACAGTTTTGTGGATGATTTAAGCTATACTAGTAGTTGTGTACGGTGACTGGGGTAAGAACTTGTTCTTGAGGCCTGACAGCCGTTTTTGTCTCATGATGTGCCACCACTAACCTTTACTGAAATGTTACAAGTGTTGCAAGCATGTAGATTCTATGCGAACACCTATACAGACGTCTTCACAGCTGTGTACACCAGTCAGCTTATAGAATGCTGAATTGTGTGATGAAGTTGTGTTCCGGCTGAGCAAGGTGGCATGTGATGCCAAGAATGTATCTCCCTTCAAAGATTTATCTTCTTTTGCTCCAACTAGGCTTGAACTCAAATCAGATCATGGTGTTTAATGAACGACCACGTCAGTCTGTTACAGGGAACAGGTTCAGCCTTTGAAAGCCTTTATGTTATTTAATGAGTGTGCTTTGTGTGGCACTGCCGGGACTTGCAACCTGAAACTGAAGGGGTCTTCGGTTGGCGAATTCAGAATGAGGTCCTGTTCTGCTCTTGCTTGCCATGATCAAAGCAACCCATGAAAGATCATGCAAGGAAGATCTGGTTCATTGCTTGTTGCGTACGACCCCTGAAGTGAACCACAGCTTGCACCTATGTTGGGCTGGGCTTGCAGCGTGCTGATATAGTGGTGTGATACCCGACACTGTGCGTAATGAGCCTACTTCAAGGCGGCCAAGGCAGCTCATGAACTCTAAGCCGCAGATGACGAGCCACGTGATCAACTGAACCGCCATGTGCGGGCTTGATCCCAATGTTGTCTGCTTTACTCCATCGGTGTGGTCAGAACAGCTGCTGGGAGTAACAAACTATCTGGGCAGTCGTCAGCCTCCCTGCTGCTCTGTGTGGCAACAGTTCCGAGGCCATCTGCTGCGAAAGTGCCATTCGCGTGCCACCCACCAGCGTGCTTGGCAGCAATGGCAGGGATCCTCAACAAACTGCTTGGTAGAACTGCAGCAGCTGCCGATGAGGAGCCAGGGGCGGCACAGGGCATGCATGTCAAGGAAGTGAACATCTACCCAATCAAAAGCTGCAAAGGCATGCACGCCACCCGCGTAGCATGCGAACGCACAGGTAGGCACGTACAGGATATTTCCACTGCCTCAGATCACCGGCGGGCGGTTCTGACCGGCAAAGTTCATGTATTCGGTTGGCAGTAAGTCATAGGCAGTAACTATAGCCTGGCCAGCACTTGAAGTTATGGTTTGAGGCTGTTACACCGAACCTGCCTGCACCTGTCGACAGTTTTGTGATTGTGCAGGCTTGCCTTACGACAGGCAGTGGATGCTGGTGGCAGCAGACACTGGCAAGTTTCTCACACAGAGGCAAATCAGCAAGATGTGCCTGGTACGTTGCACAGTCTCTGTGCACATTGAAAGTGAACAGTAGTTCTACATCGCGTTATATGTATCGCATCATACTGGTCAGCGCGTTATCTGTGTCAAGAGTGACCTGTAGAACCCAACTCAGCACAGGCTACGTCAGCATGGGATTGTGGCTTCTCACATCTCTGTCTATTGCTTGGTGCGCTTTGGCCAGAGTCGCTGATAACTGTGGCTTGCTGTCCTGAACGCAGATCGCTCCTACCCTCCCGGGTGAGGTTCTTCTCGGCAATCTACAAGCTGGAGCTGCCCTGACAGTTACGGCACCTGGCATGCCGGAACTGAAGGTGCCGCTGGTGGACCCTGCAGCCCCTGTCCCTGAAAGCAGCGTTAGGTAAGCAGTGAGACATCGTTGGTGCTGCCGCGACCTGCCTGCCTGCTATCCTAGACAAGGAATAGGGATCCGTGAAAGCAGAATTTGAGGCGTTTTTGTCACTGTTGCAGCCATGAGTTGTTTGTAGATTTGTGCTGATGTACACTGCATGTTGTCAGTCTCCTGCAGTCTTTCTTTACATACAGTCCCTGTCTGCAGCTTGTTGATTCAGGCCATTTGTGTTGGGACACTAGGCTGTTGTTGCTGACTACTTTTTCCCGGGCAGTACATCAACCGCTGCTGTTGTTTGGTGTGTTCAGGCAGGCCAGTGTGTGGGAGTGGAGTGGTCCTGCCGCTGATGAGGGTGATGAAGCAGCACAGTGGTTCAGCAAGTACCTAGACAAAGCCGTCAGGCTGGTCAGGTGAATCGTCATGATGCTTAAAATCTGAACTACTGGCTGTGGGACGCTGTCATTGACAGTGGTCGAACTGTCACATGCAGCAGCAGGCTGCCAGGGCACCATTGACATCAAAAAGAAACGTACAAGCAGTTGCCAACTTGCATTCTATAGTTTGGCCAAAGGAGCGTGGCATGTTGCGGTGTATTCACGATTATCGGCTCACAAGTTTCACATTGGCCTCGACAGCCACCAGTCTTTCTGCATGTATCACAGTAGTAGGCATCGTGCATGGCTGGCCAGCTGCCAGATAGCCCACGCATGTCGTCCTGGCAGTGTCTGACTGTTGTTGTCGGGCTCTGGCTGCTGTTTTCTCTTGCAGGTTTATAGGTAGCAGTCGTCCAGAGGCCACTCGCCCAACAGACGCAGAATTTGCTCCAGGTCACCAGGTCATGTTTCCTGATGGCTTCCCCCTGCTTGTGGCACTCGAGGTGGGTGCTGTCTGGTTTTGCTGCTGGTTGCATGCCTACATTTGATTGCAGCCTGTACCAAGGTACTGGTGCCATACTGGTCTATATGGTTGAATCGTACATGGTATGTACTACTGGTTCTGTATGGTCTTGACCCAGAGTTTCTCCAAGTGTATTCACATGTATTCAATACACAACCGAAAACAATGGTATATTCCACACAAGCACGTGACACTGCTCTGAGCACGAATCAAGCCTGCAGACGAGACAAGCTAGGCTGTAGCCTCTCTCACACATATGTCACACGGTGGTCCCGCAGGAGAGCCTGAAGCACTTGAACAAGGAACTGGGCGAGCAGCTGCCTATGAACCGCTTTAGACCCAACATCGTCATAACAGGAGCACCAGCAGCCTGGGCAGATGATAACTGGAAAGGCATCCAGATCAGCGGCAGTAGCGAGGGAGGTGCTGCTGATGGGGTGCTGCTGCAGTATGTGAAGCCCTGCGACAGGTGTAAGGTGCCAACTATCAACCAAGAGACAGGGGCGGCTGGACATGATAAGCTGGAGAAGGTGCTCAAGGATGTTAGGTGGGCTCCTGATGTAGTATGTTGGGTCCTGTGCCAGGCCCTTGGCACTCAGCACGTCAAAAGCCTGCAGTGCGTGTTCCTGCAGCTCTGGGGCGCAAAGGGGGGGGGAGTGTAGGGGGACACGACAACAACTTCTTGAGTTCAACCAGACAACTGTGACAGCAGCGAGCGTTGTAGTTTTTTTTTTGGGCTTCTAGATGATTCATAAACCATGGTGAGTGGTATATGAACCCATGTTGGTAATAGGTGGCAGCAACTTGCTTGGGTTGCAGGTCTTTGGGAAATTGCCATGCTAGCACCGCTTGCCAGCTTTGCCGTAGCAAACTGTTGCTGGAAGGCGCATTGGCTCACCGAAGTCAAAACAGGTCTTGTACCAGAGCCAGGTTGGCGCAGCAGAAGTTGGACCATTAAAACAACCACCACCACCTATTGACCCTGGCATTTCCCAGTAATACGGTAATCAATATGCCAGCTTTATGTTTGCCCACCAGTGCTGATGCTGCTGATGTTGCATGCAGGAGTGGCAAAGCCCTGGGTTGGTCTGAAGACCGCAAGTCATGGACACACTCTGTGTTCTTTGGCTGGAATGCAGCAGTTAAGCAGCAAGGAAGGATTGCAGTTGGAGATTCAGTACAGGTAGTAGAGGTCAAGGCTTGATGGCCAGGAAGAGCATGGGAGTGGCTGAGCAGGGGCAGTTTCAGGGCAGTGCTTGGACTGCTGGTGCGCAAATTTGTCACAATCCTGCCAAGGAGGTTCAGAACATGAGGGTGCCTACTGAGCTGGACCATTTGGAGGCCTAGCTTAGTCTGCAGCGTCCCAGGGAGCAGTAGCGCCCGAAATATTCGGCAGCACAAGCAGTACTATGTCAAGATGTTCTGGTTGGAGAATATCAGAGGCGTCCCCAAAGCTGGTTATTTTGATGGCCGTCACGCTTATGGGAGGGGGTGTGCAGCGCTCTTGTGTACAGATTCTGTGCCGGTGTCAGAGATGCTGCTGCTCAGGTTGTAACCGCGGCATGTGGTGAGGAGTGGCAAGCTGCCGGCTGAGCTCGCGCACGCTCTGCGTGCAACAAACACGCACATAGTTAGGCGGTTCTGTGCCCTCGGGTTGCTTCCCCCGAGATTCACGGCCGGCTTGACACACCCGCCCTTTGCCCTGCTCAGGGCCTGCAGTTGTGTTTCTGTGAGCACGTGATCAGTCAGTGGGTCCGCTTGAGAGCGATTAGATGCTATCGAGTGCAGCCTAGCCTTGTTCTCTACGCTGCTGGAGTTGAAGTAGGTCACGGAGAATCACGATTTGGCGTCCCTGGTGCAATCTGCCAAGATCATTGAATGCATTTATCCCGCTGGCTGGTGTATGCTGCATAAGGGCTCTGTAGTCTCTAGGCGCTTGCCCATCTTCTCCCGAAACCAACATCGCACGGTTCATCGAGCATTGGTAAGGCCATTCACGGCTTGCTAGTGTTCATATTGGAAACGTGTGGTTTACACATTGTATTGCACCCGCAGATGCTGCCTCAGGAGCCCACATGGGCTACAGTGGGCCTGTTTTCAGCAGGTTCAGTGGCCCTCGGAGCCATCGCAACTGCTAGCATTATCAACGCACTAAACAGACGCAGTAGCCGCTCAGTAGAACCACAGGCCAAGCGACAAAAGCTTGCGCCGCCTTCGCCTGAGAAGTCACCTCCTCCTGAACTAGCAGTACAGGATGCAGCTGTCGATGCAGATCAGGATGCTGCAGCGGCTGAGCTGCAAGCAGAGGAGCCGCCTGCTCCTGCAGCGGAGCCTTCTGACGAAGCACCCGGGACTCCTGAAGCAGAGCCGCACAGTGTGCCGCATTCAGACTCTGTTGTTGACCTCCAGAAACTGCAGGAACTGGAGCAGCGGGTGAGCTTCTGCAAATTGTAAAAGTATCATAGACACAGGCTCCATCCAGTCAGTGGGTCCAGGGGTCAACAACTCAGCAGATGCGGCCGATACACCCTGGTTTGCTTCATTGTATTGAGTTGCTGAGCAACGTGGCAACACGTCATTTGAGCTCCCTCAGTCCTGTAGTCGGTACTGACAGGTTGGCTGCCAGGTCATTCAAGGTTAATGCAGAGCCTCGATAGGCATAACTTGGTGCAATGTCACTCCAGCACCTATCTGCTGTGCTAATATAGTCTGACACGGCACTGGACGTTTCCTTCACTCTGCAGGTTGCAGACCTGAATGCCCTTGCTGAGTTGGGCAAGGTGTATCAAGACAGCCTGGCACTGTCAGCTCAGTTGCGCAACTTGTCGAGCTTCAGATTGCAGCAGGACAAGGTGCTCGGCAGAGGCAGCTTGGCAGTGGTGCAGGAAGGTGGGCGCTGCTTGCTGTTCTGGGTGATGTGTTACTGCAACTCTGTCGTGTTGGTCATCATCCTCATTCACTTCATGCAGTGGGGTTGTTGCTCACTAAAGCATGGTTGCTGTCAGTGCTTGTGAGAGCCTAATCTGTACATGCATTTGAAACCGCTGAGGTCGAGAGAAGAACCAGAAAGTCCTCATGAAGCCATGAGACGTTTCTTCAACTCCAGACTGTCGTGTATGTGATCGCCTCAGCAGAAGCGATGCATGCTACTGGGCGACAAGGCGCCACTGGAGCAGTGCTGCTGTGCCAAAAATCTCTGGCTATTATCATCCAATCCGGTACTCGTGGTTTGGTGTGCTGCAGGTGAATATGCTGGCGACAGTGTGGCTGTCAAGCTGTTGCCCATCGGCAGTGTCTTTGCAGAAGACAGCAGGAAGGAGGCATGCTTGGCGTTATGCTTGCACCACCCAAACATCGTGAGTGGGCTTGAGGCTGCCTCTAAGGATGCGTGTATGATGGTCAACAAACCAATTCAGCAAGGACAGCTCATAAGATTCCTGGGCACCCATAAGCGTGTTGCGTACAAGCACTGTATGTAGCTGCAAGGGCTGGAATGAGGACTCCAAAAGTTTCATGGTGTTTCTTAATACTTGCACAAACAGTTTCCAAAGCATATATAAAGACTGTCTGACACCTGTTTCACTGTGGTTGCTCCTGCACAGGTCCGTGTTGTTGGTGTCCACCTAGTGGAGGTTGAAGCCAAGCCATATCTGGCCCTAGTGCAGGAGACAGCACCTGGTGGTGACCTTGGCTGGCAGATTGAGGACTGCGACTTCCACACAGGCAGGCGTGGCTCAGCTAGCATGGTGAGCAGCTTGGGGGCGGACTGATGGCAGCTGATGTTGCAGGCCTGGTTGACAACTGTTGGTTGGCATTTGTACTGGCCGATACGGCTGCACCTGTGTGGTTGGCTGCTGAAATGCTAACACAGCTGACAAACAGTGCAGGGTGTACCTTCCCTTGCTTCTGCAAAAAACATCACGCCCAGTCCAGCTCATTGCGGCGACAGCACTTTACTGTCATCCACAGGGTGTGTGTCATGCTTGATCCTGCTATGCTGCAGGACGTTGCAATCAAACTGCTGCTAGACGCTGCCCGTGGCCTCGCCTACATGCATGATGTAGATGTGGTACATGGAGATGTCAAAAGCAGAAACTTGCTGGTCTTCTGGGAGGAAGACGAACAGTCAGACACAGAAGAAAATGACAACCAGAGTGACAAAGTCATGGGTGACAGCAGTGATGCCCCTCCTGCTGGCACCACACCAGCAGATGCAGCAGCGGCAGCAGCAGGCGGTGGTTCAGGCAGTCAGGCTGGAGACAAGGTGCTTGTTTGGGGCCTCAAGTGGTGCGACTTTGGAGTGAGCTTTAGAGCAGCAGAGGCACCAGGGGGCATCTGTAAGACGGTGAGTTCTACAGCAAAGCTTATTTAACAAATCTTTCCTGATGTTGTCTGCTGTACATCTGTGTATATTTGTGATATGTCTGTGACTGTGTTGTGGGAAAGCCAGGCGGCTGTGCATGTTGCTACAGCTGGCCCAATAAACCATTTGCATGTGGACTCCGCTGCCACTGTGTGAGGTGCAAGCTGCACCTGTGATGCTTGTCCAATTCGCACACCATGTGCTATCTCCTCGGGCTTCAGCCACTTTACCGCAGCAGTTGCGTGGTTGAGGATTCAGGCTTGGAGGTGGCTGACCCAATGCCGCACATGCATTGCATGGCTGCCTCCCGCATCAAGCTTGTACGCAGCTGCTGTGCTTCTCATTTGATAACATGTCGCCACCCGCGTTGTGCTCAACAGGTGACAGGCACACCAGGTTTCAGGGCCCCAGAGGTGATGGACATTGGTTGGTCCAAGGCAGCAGACACCTACGCATATGGTGTCATCGCCTGGCAGCTGCTCACTGGAGAGAAGCCCATCGTGTATGACAGAGAGTGGCGGATGCATGTGCCAAACCCTGATTTGTTAAGGGTGGATCGAACGGGTGGTGTTGAAGAGGTGCCGAAGCCGCTAGCAGACTTGGTGTGGGACTGTGGATCTTACAATGCCAAGGACAGGCCCAGCATGCGTGAGGTAGGTGTTGGTATGAGCACAAACGGCTGCTTTCTGTGGGCTAGGGTACAGGAAGTGTGTTACTGGATTTATGTGCCCAGTACAGATCGCTTTGTATCGAACCGAAGGGTTCATGGACAAGTAGCAATGTGGCGGATAACCTGACTGAATGTGTTGTTGTGTGCTGCTGTGCATCCATACTCAGGTGGTACAGCGCTTGGAAGACCTTGCATTGCAGCGCCTGCAGAAGCAGGAGGCAGCAGAAGCAGAACAGGCCCGGCAGGAAGCAGCTGAACAAGCAGCCGAAGCCAAAGCAGCAGCAGATGCACAAGCAGCAGCTGAACAACAGCAGCAGCAGCGGGAAGCAGCAGCTGAGCAGCAACACCAGCAGCATAAGGAAGAAGCAGCAGCCAAGCCAGCAGCAGTCCCCACTGCAGCAATTGGCCCAACAGCAGCAGCAACAGCAGCGACGGCAGTAGATGGGCATGCAGCAACGTGTCCAACATGCAATCAGCCTAGCCCCCTGCCGGGCCATGGCTATGGCGGTCTAGCTCGAGCTATGTCTGTTGCAGCGAGAGAAGCAGCAGCAGGGGGTGCAGCAGCAGATGCACACTACCAGCAGCTGCTACAGAAAGAAGCTGCTGCTGCAGGTGGCCCCAGCAGGGCATCATTTGAGCGGCAACCGAGCAGGCGATCTATTGATGGGTTCGGCCCCAGCAGACAGTCCTTAGATGGTGCTGCAAATGCTGCAAACCTCAGCAGCAGTGCATTTGGTCGGTCATTGAGCGGCAGGCATCACTATGAGGTGCTGATCCAGAACGATGATGATCCAATCACAGCAGAAGCAGTAGCACACACTCTTGAGCAGTACGAAGGCAGCAGCTTCAGCAGTAGAGTCCTTGCGGGACACCCACATGCCCTGCAGCTGCAGCACCAACAGGGCTTAGCGAGTGCCTCAACCCTGCAGCACTGTGCAACAGCACCTGTGCATTCACACCTGCTTGATACTGCTGCTGAAGCTGCTGCTGCAGCAGTAGCGGCTGGCGATGAAGCAGCAGCAGCAGCACCAACAGCAGGGAACGGCCCTGCGGTGCTCAGACAAGCTCACAGCACAGTCATCCCGAGCTCGCCCTCCTTGAACATCACCGGCGCAGTGAGTCGCAGTAACATTGAGCTGCTGCCTGCACACGGCCCAGGGCTTGTTCGCGTTCCTGCTAGTCCATCTGCTGCTGCCGCTGCTGCTGGTCCCAGCAGTATTCTGAGTCCCTCGGCGGCGGCAGCAGCTGCTGGTGGCAGCAGTGCAGCAGCTGGGGGATCTGGTGCACCATCAGGATGGTATCTAGCTTCAGGAAGCTCATTCAAGAAGGGCATGTGGCTCGAGAAACTTATAGCAGATACGGGGACAGCTGGGTCACCTCGCTCTCCAGCAGCAGCAGCAGCAGGAGGGACAGCAGATGCATCACATGCATTGCCAGTGGATCACAGTAGCAGCAGTGGCGCACCCCTGAGCCCAACAGCAGCCGCAGCAGGAGGTGCTAGCTCAGTTCCAAGTGCCTCAGCCTTTGGCAGTGTACCAATGTCACCCGGTGCAGCTGCATGGCTGCAGTCTCCTGGGTCTCATAGAGCTGAGCGATCGCTGCCAGACGCTGCTGCCGTGCTGCCGGGCAGCTTCAGTTTGCAGCTACGGCGGGAACCTACTACCACAACCCTGCCAGCAGTAGCAGAGGATGATCAGCATGAAGGCAGTGACAGCGATCTAGGGCACCCTGCAGCAGCAGGGGCGGCAGCAGCAGCAGCAGGGAAGCTAGGCAGCACTCCACAGGATGGGACCAGCGCTGGGCCAGACTCAGCTGCAGCTAGGCTGTTGCGGCGGCAGCACACAACTCGTAGGTTAGGCACAGACGTGTTGGCTGCGGCAGGGGCACTAAGCAAGGCTCTGAGCGCTTTCAGCTCTGCAAGTCAAACCCTGCCCATTGCAAATGCTGCTGCTGCTGGGTCGCCGGATGCTGCTGCGGCAGCAGCAGGGGTGGTCGGGAGTAACCTGTTGCTAACCCAGGACTTTGTCGCTGCTGCTAGGGGCCTGAGTGAGGCGCTGGCAGCACTACTGCCATCTGCTGCTGCTCTTGCTGATGTAGCACCGGATCAGGGCGCTGCTGCTGCCGCTGCTGCCAGCGAAGCTGTCCAAGGTTTGAAGAACTTACAAGGTCAGATCAAGGACGCAGCAGCGGCAGCAGCTGCAGCTGCTGGTCCTAGACAGCAAGCAGCAGGGGTCGTACATAGCCCGCTTGCAAGCGCACGACAATTTTCAGCAGCAGCAGCAGCAGCAGCACCACTGGGGGACTCCAGGGAATCAGCCTTTGCTGCCCCAGCTAGTCAGTTCGCTGAACCAGCAAGCAAAAGCATAGACATACCCACCTCACCTAACGGCACACACCATTCAGCTGCAGCAGTGGCAGCAGCAGCTGAACGGCGCCGTACGCAGGATCAGGCAGTCCCCAATGCAAACCCCAGCACTGCCCCGCCAGCAGCAGGCGACGGCATGGTGTCCAGGAGCATCAACTTAGGCAGCTTATTCAGCTCCGTGGGTACCAGCTATGGTTCTAGCCTGGGTACAGGTCTCAGCAGACGGCATTCTGTTGACGGTGCAAGGCCCAGCTTTGCTCTAGGGGCTGCTGGCACACATGCAGCAGCTGCAGAAGGGGGTGTGGATGCAAGTGAACCGGTGTTGTTGAGGATGCCTAGTATCAGGCAGCGAAAGAGTTTGCTGTCAGAGGAGTTGAGCAGGGAGTAGTCAACAACAGCCCCATGTGACAGCACACTCCGCACCAGGCCACTGAGGATAGTGCTAATGAGGCTGCTTGATGTCAGTCAAATGCAGTTGTGTGCGGTTCCATGTTTCTGGTCGCTTGCAAGAGAGGACAATTCCTTCCCCTGGTGATTGCGCTGCATGATAGTGGCCCACCTTATACTGGCGATAGTGCGGCCATGCAGGCTGTTGGTCAGAGTTGCAACCTCTACGCAATCTCATCATGCTTTGCAGCTGCCAACCACAGTCAGTGCTGGAGAGCAGCACGAAATGTTCATGGCCGTGCTTTGCACTATATGCAGCCAATCGCAGTCTGCTGCATTTGTACAGATTCTTGTACACATCAAATATTTGCTGCATCAGCCTTGTCTCGGTCACCTCACATTGCAGCCAGTATCTTTTGAGATCAACTGTTTGTCAGGAGATTTGTGTGCATTGGCTTCTGCATCAAGCTCTTGAGTTTTGAAGAGCCTGATGCAAAAGCCAATGCACACAAATCTCCTGACAAATAATTGTTGATCTGGTGGGTGTAATTTATAAGCATGGTATAAGCACAACTTGTTGCTGAGCTACATGGCTGTGCCACTGCCATGTTGTCAGCTAGCCGACAGCCACTGGCAAGCTTGAAGTCATGCTTTGATGTCCGATGGCTCTAGGCTGTGCAAGCATGCCTGTGTGTTTTGATGTCAGCCCGTGTACAGATTCTCGTATAGACTGGCAGCAGCCATGAGGCAGTTGACGTCACAGCTAGTGCCGCAGCAGCTAGCAGCAGGGGATCATTACAGCTGCTGCTCGGTTGAATTGCTTGCTGCTGCGGTGCTGCTTGTAACGGATATGTCAGGGTTGCAGCGTCCAAGCTCATTAGTTCCGCAAATTCATGAATCACATTGTTCTACAGACATCAGCACGACCGCATCTGTGGACGACAAGGCAACATGAGTTGAATGGCCATATGGGGGGCCCATATGGGGGTACTCACCGCGGTACAGTGAATGTCCTTGGGGTTTTGGTGTTCAGGCGCTGAGTGAATGCGTACATGCATTGGTAAGTTTAGGTGCCTGAAACGTCTACCCTGAATTGAGGTGTTGCCGCCAGTATGCGCAGCAGTGGCAATGCCGAAGTTTCGATCGGAGAACCGCTGATTTCTCAAAACATCCAGACATGCGTCGCTGACGTTATAGTAGCAAGGGGGTTGTACATATACCTGACATGCTAAAGCCGAGCCTAGCTGCGGTGTGTTGAGCTTCGAGCAGCTGAAGATGGCTCAGGACAGCAGTAGCCCATCAACACAGCAGCAGGTCGAAAGCTTGATGTCCCGAGGAGCCGATGTTGCGCTCAAATTGGCAGACGGCACTGTGGAGACGCACGCTTCTATTCTCGCAATCACGAGTGACGTCTTGCGGGACTACATGTACTCTGGAGACGATAGCAAGTTCACCATATGTGAGACAAACGACCGAGGGCTGAAGGTCATACCATTGCCAGACATACAGCTAGAAGATTGGATGAAGATAGCGCCCTACTTGTACCCCATACACCCAACGCCCACTGTACAATGGGACATCCTAGAGCCAATGCTACTGATCAGTCACAAATACAGCATGCAGTACGTTTAGAAGATAGCATGCAACTTCTTCAAAAAGCATGCTTATGAGCTTAGCGCTGTTTCCAGCAGCCCAGCACATGTCTGGAAATGGCTGTTGATTGTGGAGCGCCTGCCAGGGTTCGAGGATCTGGTTGGGATGTGCTGTGATAAAATTGGGGCTTTGTATGCTGGTGCAGCCATCTCAGACGCTGTTGCGCACTGGTTTACAAAAGTAAGCCAGAGCACACTACAGCGGTTACTGAAGATGTGCAGATTTGATAGTCCTGCCAGGACAACGGCTCTGGGGTATAGCGGCTTCACCTTCACTTAGCTAGAAAGTACGTCTTGACTGCCGTATGTGGATGTTACTGAACCAATGCAACATGACATATGTGCTGCCATGTTGCATGCTGTGCGGAGGGGTCCAGACCCAGGTGTGATGCTTGCACACTGTCTGCAGTCCATACCAAACTAAGGTGATGTGGAAAAGATTGATTGCCTAGTGTTGCAACCGTGCGTGTTTTGCTGTTGTGGTGGTAATATGGCAGGTGACTGGTGGCAGAGGAACTCGAAGGACGGATGACTTATTCGAATACCAGATTGCTCGTTGCAAGCTGCCGATGGCCAAGACATGCGACAGCAGCTAGGGGCTGCCAATTGAGAGTGTACCTCGCATCTCACTTTTTCTCCGCAAGGGATAGCCTCTGGTCAGTTTTGAACCCGGCTTTGTATGCCTGCGAATCGCAGCGGCCCGCCCATGTCGACTCCGGGCGACAGACCAATTTCGGATTTCAGCATGCTGCGCAGCCCGAGGGCCTGCGCAAAAAAGCGGGATGCACGAGGTGGCGTCCAGTCCAACATCTCCAGCATTCCATCCGGCTGCAAACTCCGCAACGACCCGTCCAAGTGCTGGTGCACACTCCGGCTTCCCCGGCCGGCGGGTGTCCGAGCCACCCGAGTTCTTCAGGAAGACTCTTTCGTCCGAAATATCAGAGAAAACATGATGTTGGCCTGAGCTTGACCAACATTACGTAATGACCAACATTACGTTTACGCACTCAGGAGTACTGGACCCAGAATCTGAGAAGCCGAGACAGACAGTTCGATCCCACGGTATCGACGGCGTCCACCAGCGCAACCCCTCAACTAGAGTCAAGACTGATTGCCCGGCACTAGTCACATCCATGTCAGTCTGCATCGGCTCTGAAGCCTGTCTGCCTGACTTCATCTTGTTGTGTGTTGTAGTAAGCTGCTATCTCTGGCAAACTCGCAATCATGTTTCTGTACTCTCTGCAAGCCGGGTACCTCATCAGCAGATCAGTGGGGATTCCTGCAGTCAATATTCGTCACAGTACGGTCAGTTATGCGCCTTTCACCAGTGCCAGACAACAATGTCCCGTTTTGCATGCCCCAAGACCTGACCTGTACACCTGGGGGTGGGCTGCATTGCACCTACCATACATAAGCAACTTGCAATCCGTATAGAAGCTTGTTGTTATATAAATTTGATGCGCAGTTTGACCAGCAATGAGGCCATACAGCCCCAGATAACATAAAGCTGCCAAAGTCTGGCAACAGACCATTCTGATGTTGCAGGCAGGCATGCAGGTGGGCAGGCCAAGCAATCTGCAAAGAACACAATGAACTGCATTTAAGACACATACAGATATCGGATTGGTAGAGGGTAAACACTGTGTGCAGGCTGGAGTACTTAGCTGCTACTGCACAACTGATTGGGGTAGAGTTCCATGCGGTTTAGCATGCGTGACAGCAGTAGCGGTGACAATGCCGAGGCTCCTTTCTTGGCAGCTGCCCTGCAGGGCGACATACACAAACCTACTCACCCTGGATCCAGCCTGATTGCAGGGATGATAGTACAGCAAACACAGCCAGGTCAGCGTGACAGGTTTTGTCACCAGCAAGGTACTTCCCTTCACGCTTGGCCTGTGATCAATGCAGCACAGAGTTACAGCATCGTCCTTAATGCTTAGCCTATCTCGTCATTTTGTGGGAGCTGCAGCCATAGCCTTGTTGAGTGTGAGATTTGACGCAGGTAGGTTGCTGCCATGGCACTGCAGCTGCAGTCTGCCCACGGCATGGGTATGCTACACTGCAATCCGAACTCCGACGTAGCGGATAACCAGATGCAATCCAGCATGATCAACGGCAGTGACCTGCTTCAGATTGCAACGAATCCAGGTCTCTAGTCAACATCAGAGCTTGCACAGTCACACGGTGTAGTTTGAGCATAGATCATAGATACACATGTCAATCAAGGACGGCTCACCAGTAAAGCTTCCAGCTGACTAAGACGGGTTCTGAAAGTGCTCCCATCTGCCAACAGGTCCTTGAAAGCCTGGGATTTCTCATCATCAGTGGCACTGGGGTTGTTGATCATCGCCAACGCAGGAGTAACGGGCTGCAGACCAAGCGACATAAGATATGGTCAGCCAGAGCAACTCGTTGGTTGGATGTGGATGCTGCAAATTGAAAGTCAACTGATACACACTGATCACTCATGCTGATTACTCACAGCAAACCATGCTGAATGGTGGGTCATGGTTGGTTCACCTGCCACAGATCTTCTAAGAAGAAGTATGCCTGCTCTGCTTCAGCTAGCTTGAGGGGGTCACTTGGCAGCAGGCCGGCGAGCGAGGCACAGTAACGATCTGAAGCAGATGCACAACCAGAGCACCAGGGTTAGTCCCCCAGAGCTGCTTCAGCAGTACCATGGGAGGCTATGCTGAAAGTGCTTCAAAGCATTGGCGCTGTGGCTGCACTGCGGTTCCATGAGTTGCCGTGGTGTTGGAATGGGTGAGGTGTTATGCTGCCTGGAAACTACAGTGTAGCTATGCATTTGCCACCAAGCACCCTGCTCCAAAGCCAGTAGGCAATAGACTGTGGCGCCTGCGTGGTCCTGAACACTTGCACGTAACGACCTAGTAAATGACCAAGTGGACCAGCTGCTGCAACAGCAGTACTGCTCACCAATGGCAGCCATCTGTGCGATCATCTTGCCATCTACCTCCAGTACAGGCATAGCGCCAAACGGCATTCTGTGCTTCCATTCAGGCCACTCCGGCCAGTCAATGCGCTTGTCCTGCGAGCACAACACGGCCACATATATACGTTGCAGTTGATCGACACGCGCACGGGACGCCGCAGCAACCCATGATGGTAAAGCGTTTAGCACAGCTGCAATAGTCCGCGGATATGATATTGAGCTTATGACGTGCAAGGCCTGGCCCTTCTCGGTGAAAAGATCAACGCATGGATATGTGCTATGCTATGCTGTCCTCTGGCTGTAAAGCTAGAGAGGCGCGACAGGCTTGGCATAGTGTTGTGTTCCCTACCACAAAGTCTATCTTGCCGATGGTCAGTAGGAGACGGGCTGTCTCCGCGCGCCCGGGAATGGGAAAGTAGTACAACGTGAGTGGAGCCATGGTTTGCTACTCTCCTGCAGAAAGACACCAACATGCAGCGCATACAGAAGCTATCACGCTTGCCCATATCAGGAGCCGAGAGATCGTGCGCGCTGTGACCTTCTTTGCTCCTGCCGACCCTCTAAGTTCAGTAGACGGATACCTTGGACCTGACAAACACAAACTATAAACTCCGGTGCTTGACGCTGACGATGATTGGGTCGAGGATCAGTCATGCAACCAAAAAACTGGGGAGCTAATATAACATGCACGCAGCCAGCAGCTGAAGGGTCCCTTCCTGTGAAAAGCACCAAGTTCCTGCAGATCACTTCAGTAGTCTAGCACCAGATGTCTGCAATGGTTTTAGCGCCACTGAAAAGCATTTACATCGTAGCTGCATCAGACAACAATCGCCCACGTACCCTGAGCAGCGCAACGCCTTGACCAGCGGCAACTGTGACAGCAGCACACACAGCCCGGTGGGGTCTGCTGTGATAGAATCGAGGCTTTTAAAGTATGCTGCTCAGGCCATTACAGACACTGTTGCGCACTGTAGTACACAAGCAAGCCAGAGCACACTGCAGCAGTCACTGAAGCTGTGCAGAATGAAAAGTCCTGGCATGTATGGAGGCTTCTCCTTCAGTGTGTCATCAGCGCTTTGACTGCCTCTTGTACATATCATCGAACCAATGCAACATAACCATTGCTCTGCCAGGCTGCATGCTATGCGGAGAGGTCGACACACCCGGGCGTGATGCCATCAGTTGCCTGAAGTCCACACCAAACTAGTTCGTAGTACCACGGTGATGTAGGAAGTGACTGACTGATGTCGGCAGCCAGCAACCACGCGTGTTTTGCTGTTGGAGTGGTGGATTGACAGGTGACTGGTGGTGTAGGAACTCAGAGGACGGATGACCAAACCCATGACCAATCTCGCCTCGTTCCAAGCTGCCGCCTGCCACTACGTCGATGTCGACATGCGAGCCGGGATACTGCGACAGCACCTAGCGGCTGCCAATTGAAGGTGTGGCTTGCATCTCACTTACAATAAATAGCCTGTGGTCAGTCGTGAACCCGGCTTTGTATGCTCGGAAACCGCAGCGGTTCGCCCATGTCGACTCCGGACGACCGACCGATGTCGTTCCTCAGACCAGCAGCTCGAGGGCCTGCGCGGAGATACGGAATGCATTAGGTGGAGTCCGGTCCAACAGCTTCAGCATTCAAACGGACTACAAGCACCGCAACAATTCATGCAAGTGCGGGTGCCCGAGCCTCCCAAGTTCTGATGTCCGACATGATAAAGTAGGATGATTGCCCAACTTAGTAAACCTGGCCAAGACCGAGCACTCAGGATTACTGGACCGAGAGTCTGAGAAGCTCGGCGAGTGTGACAAATAATCAATTCCACAGTATCGCTGGCGTCCACCAGCACAATTTGCTCCATGACGCCTCCAACTAGAGTTTACCTTCACGTGCCGGGGCTAGTCACATCTAAAATCATGTTGCATCAGCTCTAAAGCCTGTCTGCCTGACTTCATCTTCTTGTGTCTTGTAGTAAGCTGCTACCTCTGCCAGACTTGCAATCGTGTTTCTATACTCTTGGCAAGCGGGGTACTTCATCAGCAGATCAGTGGGGATTCCTGCAGTTCATAGTCGTCACAGCACGGTCAGTCTTGCGTCTCCTACCATTTGCCAGACAACAATGTCATGTTTAGCATGCCCCTATACCTGACCTGCACACCTTCGATCGCGCTGCATTGCACCTACCATACATAAGCAACATGCCATCCGTATTGGAATTTGTTATCGTATGGACTCAGTGCCAGAGACCATGCCCAGGCTCCTTTGTTCACAGGGGCAACATACACCAACCCACTTACCAGTGAGCCAGCCTGACTGCAGCGATGACAGATCAGCAAACACAGCCAGGTCAGCGTAACAGGCTACATCACCAGCAAGGTACTTCCCTTCACGCTTAGCCTGTGGTCACATGCAGTAAAGATGGCAGCACCGTGGTGAGGATTATTGTTGAGCCAATAACGCAATCCTTGTGTGATTTGGAGCCATGCTGTTGTTGAGTGTGAGATTCAGTTTGAGGTAGTGCCTCTTGCGGCCCTGCTGCAGCAGCTGCAGTTTGCCCACGACATGTGTATGCTACACTTCTATCCAAACTTCAACACAGTGGAAGCCATATGTAGTCAAGCATGATTAGCGGCAGTGACATACTTCAAATTTGCCTCAAACCATCAAGGCCTCACTGAAAACAGCAGAGCTCGCAGACTCAGCTCGCAGACGGTCACAGTCACACGGTTTACTTGGAGCATTGATCAAGAACACCTGTCAATCGAGAATGCCTCACCAGTAAAGCTTCCAGCTGACTAAGACGTGTTCTGAAAGTGCTCCCATCTGCCAACAGGTCCTTGAAAGCCTGGGATTTCTGATCATCAGTGGCATTGGGGTTGTCGATGACCGTCAACACAGGTCTGATAGGCTGCAGGCCAGGTAATACAAGATACAGATAGTATAAGCTGCCGTGTGCGCTGGGCCAGAGTTTCATCAGCTCGTACAATGACTGAAAGCATCAATGCCTGATATTAGGAGGGACCCAGGGGCCCGGGGCATGAGTGGTGGAGTGCACAAGCAAGAAGTGTGGCAACAAATGCATCATTTTCTTTTGTAACTATTGAGCAGGAGGTTATGCGGGTCATAACACAGAATATGTAAGTCTTCATTTGTCACCTGCCACAAATCTTCAAGAAAGAAATATGCTTGCTCTGCTTCAGCTAGCCTGAGGGGGTCACTTGGCAGCAGGCCGGCGAGCGAGGCGCAGTAACGATCTGAATCGGATGCATAAGCACAGCGCCAGGGGTAAGTACTCAAAGCTGCTTCAGCAGTGCTCTGGGAGCTATGCCCGGACTGCTTTGAGCCATCGGCGCTGTGACTGAATTGACCATTCCTCGAGTTGCTGCGGTGTTTCATATTGGGCAAAGTGATGCGCTGCCTGGAAACTGCAGCTATGCATTTGCCATCAAGCACCCTGCTTCAAAACCGCTAGGCAGCAATCGTGGCACCGGCGCAGTTATGGACGCCTGCATGCCACAACTTGGCACATGACAAAGTGGGCCAGATGCTTCAACAGCGCTGCTAGAAGTACGTACAGTATACTGCTCACCAATGGCAGCCATCTGTGCGATCATCTTGCCATCTACCTCCAGTACAGGCATAGCGCCAAACGGCATTTTGTGCTTCCATTCAGGCCACTCCGGCCAGTCAATGCGCTTGTCCTGCGAGCACCACAGCGCCACATATATATGCTGCATCTGATCATGATCGAGATGGGCACAGAACGCTGCAGGATCCAGAATGGTCAAGCGTTCTGCACAGCTGTTGTAATCGTTCACGAATATGGTAAATGAGCATTTGACGTGCAAGACCTGACCCTTCTCGTCGAAACGACCCACGCATGGATACTACATGCTATGCTGTCCTCTGATGGCAGAGCTACAGAGGCGTGATCAAGCCTCTCAAAACATGTGCGTCTCACCACAAAGTCTAACTTGCCAATGGTCAGTAAGAGACGGGCTGTCTCCGCGCGCCCGGGAATGGGAAAGTAGTACAACGTGAGAAGAGCCATGCTTTGCTATGCAATCTGCAGATAGACACAAACATGCAGCGAGTACAGAAGATATTACGCTTGCCTAGATTGTGAGCCGAAGGATCGCGCGGCGCGCCGTGACCATTTTTGCTCCTGTCGACCCTCTAAGTTCAGTAGACGAAACCTTGGACCTGACAAACACAAATTGTAAACTCCGGTGCCAGGCGCTGACGATGGTTCGGATGAGGATTGACAACACTTAGGCATGCAAACCCAGACACTGGCAGCTTGTAATGCTTACATACAGTCCGAGTTGAAGGGGCCTTTGACGCGTCATCTTCTCCTATAAAAATGATTGAGCCGATGCAACAAGATAAAAGCGCTGGCAAAGCTGCAGTGCCATGCGGGGGGTCGCCACCCAAAGAAGAACTGGGCTGCTCATGGTGACAGGCTCTAACACATCAACGCTCGCTGCACATTTCCTTCCTGTAAAATGCACCAGTTATCTGCAGGTCGCTCGTTCTGGCACCACATGTCTGTAGTGGCTTCAGCACCACTACAAAGAATTGAATAGCACCCGCATCAGACAGCAATCGCCCACGTACCCTGAACAGAGCACATAGCTTTAAGTACACACGAAACATGCCAAATGTACCACATTGTGGACCAAACCAGCCTTGCTGCGGCAGCATCTCCAGGTTAGCCACCAAGACAACCCCGGCCTGCAGCTATTGTATCTCAGCGAGTCGCTGGCTCAATGTAACAGTAACTGAGCCAATGCAACAAAAGGATATGCTGGCAAAGCTGCTTAATGTACAGTCTACCGGCCTATGTCAACAAAACCTTTACCAGCTGCCACTGTGACACCCACAGACGGCTTTGAATTGCAGCAGAAACACAGCAATCATGGTGGCCACAACCAGCTACCCACACCACTGGCACAGGCCTGCGTATGCAGTATGCACATTACATCACCAGGCGCTCAATCAAAAAGCAGCGGGTAAGGCAATGCAGTTGAACCTAAACAGCCTCTGTCACAGAACAGTGCGAGTTGGAGCTTGATGTCAGATCACTAACCACAATGGCCCGTGGTTTTTGAGTTTGATGTCAAATCACAAATCAGAATGCAAAAGATCTCAAACCGCTGTAACACACCAGACAGTTGCCTACAAGATGGTGAAGCATCTTCAAAATGTTCACCCCACTAGATCAGGCCCAAGGCCTGCAATCAAGGAACCATCATCGCCAGCGCTTTCAGTAGATATCAGAGATCACTGCCATGCTTTGTCACACCATAATACATGTTGACAACTTCCATGGTCAAATAAAATGCAGCAGGACTTGAACAAATCAAAATCACACATCAAACCACAATGCAGTGAGCTGCCAGGATCACATCGGCAGAAAGTAATTCTCGCTGTGCAAGGTCACCCTAAGGCACCAGCTGCGCGCGCTGATTGCCCAAATCACAGGCTCTGACACTGCGCTACTACTGCTCATGTATTTTGTCTAACGGTTTGAGTGCAATCTGGGTCCTTGCTTTGTTGTCGCATGTACTATGAAGCCAACACAGGCCACGCATGCTGATACTTAAATGAAGCGTTGGCTTGCCCCATGCTGTGCCTCAACTGCACAGACCTGCTGCGTTTGATGTACAGACGCCCACTTCATGTCCACTGCAAGGGTGCAGCGCTCCGGGAGCACTGTAGCACCCATGTGGCCAATACCCTCAAGAGGTCCTGGGTGACTGTGGCACACTGCAAGCAGCTGCAGTATAGCCTGTAATACCTACTTTGTAATACTCAAAATACATGGGGGTTCTGCCAAGACCCTGGGAGCTGAAGCACGATAAGGTTTGGCCCACCCGCCAGACCTTTGACCATATCCCAGCAGCTGTGAAGTCTATGGTATTGTGGCTGCAAGCACGTACACAGGAGGGCCACATTCTGTGTGAGTGGACATATTTAGCATGTTGGTAACAGGGAGAGGCTGACTGATTGATGATGATAATAGGAACCCAGCTGTGCATGCCCATGTCGTGTTGTGTTCATGCAGAGGGTTCAAATCAACAAGTGGGGGCCCCACTTGTTGTTATGCCTGCAAGGCATCGAGTCTGTTCCAGCATCACTAGACCTAGCTTGCATGCGCATGCTAAGCATGCCGGAGCACAGCAGTCTCAAGTAAACATACCGAGCAAATTGCCTTCCTCAAACATGCACGAGACCATCCAGAAGCAGCTTCGCACCCAAATCACTACTCACTTATGTTGATGCACTCCAAAGGTTGTGAGTTGAACCACGCTCCTGTCCCAGGGTTGCAATAAATAGTAGTTGCGTTGAGTACAGTGTTATTTCCCCCGGGGCATTGAGCTCTGCAGGAGTCAAAGCCAGCACTGGCGGTGCAGTTCCAGCCTGGGGCTCCAGTAGGTGGGACTGGCAGCTGGGACAGCAAGCAAGGACCTGCACAACAACACATGTGTTATGACAGTGTAAGCAGCATGCGTGCATGCGTACAGCTGTTACGATGGCTTTAATCAGTATGGTTTTGTGTCAGTGCGCATATTATGGACAGGGCTTGAGCTTCAAAGCCACATGAACTATGAAGCACAGTTGGCAAGCATATGCACAATCCCAATGTCATACAGCAATGCCTCTGTCACATAGGTGGCACAGCCTGTGATACACCTAGCACTGGCTTGTGTTAAGTTCAAGCCTCGACTGACACAACAAAGACTGGACACCATGAATCTTTGTGCACTGTGTAATCCAGCATACCGACGTAGCCAGCTTACTTGAACAGTTGAGTGCCACAGACCCAATCATTGTCAGATTTTGGCTTCCCCACAGCCCGACAATCCTTTGCTGCGGTGCGCAGGACAACGTCGTCTCGTTGCCCGTCGCATTTCCAAACATCGTCGGACTTCCCGACACCCCATTCGCGACAATCCCGATGGCTTGTATGAAGCTCGTATTTGACGCTTGCCGCACTTGCACTTTGTTGAATCCTATACCGGGGCTAGTAACTGACGTAGTTGTCCAGTTGAAGTTCTCAATAGGTGTTACTGGGCTGACTAGGGTCTGGTTGTAGCCTATCCAGGGCACAGGTGTACTGCCGTCACTGCAGGACATGTTGAGGCCGATAGAACCTGTGGTAGGGTAGTAAAGCAAGCAGGAACAATAGTCATTGCAGTTTAGCAGGTCAAGACTTTGCACTACATGCCTCTGCACAGGATAACCTTGATGGCTGGAAAGGGCACACATAGACGAGAGCTCTGTACAAAAGCCTGTCCAGCAAGACAGATCAATGCAACACAGCTTGAGGATTATCCTGTGAAGTATCAGCAGCGATTCAATCATGCTGCTATGCAACCTTAAGATTGGCAGGTCCTGCATACAGCTACAAGGTTTGATGCATGCAACCACTTGCACTGGCACGGCCGCCCTCCCTACCACACAGCCCCCTAACCGGCCTGCTCCTGGAGGCGTCCAACCTACCATTGTTAGTAGCATTGATACTGAAGTTTGTTGCAAACGTTCCTGGAGGACACACTATCTGGTACGGCAGAAGGGTCTCATTGAGTCCAACTTCAAAAGTGCCAACATAACTCTGGTTGGAAGCTGCAACAAGGTTCAGAACCCAGGGCGGTGACTGGGTTTGTTCAACAGCACATGGTAGATTCAGCCAGCATTACTGTTGGGTCACCAGCCAGCTCAGTAAACATTGCGCCCACTTGCATACTCTACAAGGCACTTGCTGGTCTGATTCGATACATGGTCAATACAACGTGTTTTGTGTTTCTTGCAAAAATGCCAGAACCGAGATCATGCACACGCCCTTCACTGATAACTCAATGAATCACATGCTTAACAACATTGTAGCTCTGTGGTCAGCGCCGATGCAAGCTGGAAGTTGCAGCACGTACAGACGGCACTGGCTTGCTGTGTGAATATCAAGCTGTTGTGGCATTACAAGTTTAAAACTGAATGACCCAGACAGCAACGTATGAGCCGTCTTACCAGTGCAATATGCCGTTCTGTTGGTCCATCTGAAAGGGTCTTCAGTAGCATTACACACCAGTGTGGTGTTGGCTGTGCTTGGCCATCTACAAAGTGCATGGCAGGTAGTGAGCGTACCATTTGCACTGCAGCTCGAATTGGATAGGACGGAGTTGATAGGTACCGGCGGCAGACGTGTGCAAACTGCAAGAGACATAGCAGCAGCAGAAAGGACAGGTTACTATGTCATGCAGTGTACAATGTAACATGTTACTGCTAAGCCCTGTTGGGCCTAACTAGAGGTTGGCAGACCACCACTCCTTGAAGAAGCACTTCTAAACATCGCATACACTGCTGAACGGCACAATGACACTTAAAGGCGCCATGTGCACGCAATCCACATCACACCTGTGCTGTTGGGGCACATAGCTGTGGTATTGACCCACAATGTGTTGTTGACAGCCGCGTCACATTCAACCGTTGCAGCAGGCACTGATGACAGTCGCACATCACAGGGCACAATACATGTCTCCACCGCCCCTGATGTGCTGCAGGACCAGGCACCAAATGGGGTTGATGCTGCCGGAATGGGAGGCCTGGTAGCGGCATTGCAAGTTGGGGTGCCTGCGAGTACAAAACTACAGGGGTGTGTCAGGAGAACCATAGCACTCTAGTCTTGATATCCAGGCGGGGTATCATACTACCTGCTGCAAAACTGATTCATAGTTTTAGCGATCTCTATCGAGCCAATGCAACCATCATCTGCTATGGCAAGTGTTTGCTTGGCCCGCCATTTCACGAAGTGAGCTGCTCTCCCCACACATCCTACGTCATTGTCCATGTGCAGTGCTGTAAGCACGATGTATGCACTTGGTGGCTTACATATATAAGTAGAGTGCAAGCCATGCATAATCTTGACTAATCAAAGATATGCTGCCTGCAGGAGTGCTCTTTCACAGTTCACATTGCAATCCAGCTGTATGAGTAGTCCACACCGCACATGGGGGCCCATTGACGCAGCTGGGTGACAAGCAATGAGCAGGCCCTCAACTCATACAATGCGTACCTTTCTAGCTATCACTGCAGCGACATCTCCAAACACTCAAAGGCAGGTCACCTGGATCAAGCTGATCCATCATAAATGTTGTGGACATTTCTGATATCTAGTTATTCTGTCTACACAATCCAAATTCTGAATCATACGCCTGTCTCTAAAGCCGTGTGCGTTGTTCACTATACTATTATTCTACCATCACTTACTGAAAGTGCATGAGGCTGTTGAAGTCCAAGATGTTGGATTGGTCGTAGCATCGCATTTCACACCAGCCGAAGGTGTCAATGATGAAGAGTTGCACGCCACGGTGCATGTCTCAACAGTATCAGCTGTGGCACACGTCCAGTTGGTGCCAGGGGCAGCACCATTGGGCACGGCAGGCAGATTGCTGCACTTGGGCGCTGCAGAGGCACAAGAGGGGCAAGAAAGAAAGCTGTGTGTGGGAGTCGCTCCAGTCAAAGGTATACATTTAGAAGCATCCATTGCATAGGGGCAGTAGCTGCTATGATCACATGCTTGTTCGTAACAATACAAACATAGGGCTATCTTGCCTATACAAATGCATTGAACATGACGAGTGGAAACAACGCAGAGCCATTCGGGGTGACAGCTTGATGCCTGTGGAAACTGCATGGTTCCTATGCAATGGTGGCAGTTGTATCATACAAGTGTAGTCATTGAGTACAGACGGATAGGGTGGTACATGCCAATGCGCCATCAACCAGCATTACACTTGGATGCAATCTGTGCAGGGCAGCAGTGGCACGGCAATTGGGTGGTAGCTCTGTCACACCACACAGCGAACGGATTCAGATAAATGTTACATTATGCAGATATAACACGGCTACAGTCCCAGCAGCGCAGTGACTTACCAACAGGGCACTGTCCTGTAGTTGTCCATAGTGTGCTGTCAACAGCAGCGTTGCACACAGCAGTTGTCCTTGATGTACTCCCCACACAAGCAGCAGTACAGGTGTCAACAGTACCAGTAGTACTGCAGCTCCAAGTGCCTGTTGGTGGGCTGGGCCGGTTGACGGTGGAACAGACTGCAACCATTCAATGACACAACTTGCAGTGAACACAAAGAACGGTTTGTTGCACGATGGCTCTCAGAAGCTCTGGCTTGCACGAGTATACACTACTAAGCCGACCACCTGCAAAGTGTATTTTAGACACAGCAGCATTGATTGGATGCATCCATGGGTGCATCATGGATGCTTCATGCCTTGAGACAGCACTTCCCAACTCCCGTCACCCAACCCCAATTGCAAGCCGTACCTAAGCACCTCTGTGTGTAGTCCCATTTGGTTGTGTTGGCTGTAGCATTGCACACTACTGTTGCTGTTGTGCCGGTGTTAGGCGGGCAGGCAGCAGTACAGGTCTGCACGGTGCCAGATGTGCTGCAGCTCCAGGTGCCACTGGTGGTTGGTGGAGCAGGTCTTGTGGTAGTGGTGCATGTGGCTGCAGCAGGCATGAAGCACATTACATGAAGTTGTCGCGTGAGTGTCTTGAGAGTAGAGCAAGCCTGTTATTACTCCTGTTTGGCGAGTCCGATACGTGAGATTCTGCCAGTCACCAACCGGATTCAGAAGCTGCTGCAGCACAAAAGTCGTTGGGGTTTGATGAGAAGTAGTTTCTGCTGCTTGTTACAGCATCCACTGAACATGTGCTAGCAGATGTTCACTAGCACCACATGGGCAGATGCTCGCACACATCTGAACTGGCAGTACCCCCTAGCAGCTGGCACAGTGCAGATTTGGATGTGGTTTACCGCCGGTTAGTACACAGAGGTTTCAACAATAGTCAACCCCTTCGCATCAGCATCATGTGTGATAAAGCGTACACATGCCTCTTGTTGGCAGCCTACGGTTCATTCCATACAACTATGCCTGAAATGTCATGGACCAAGCCATCTCACTTACGTGGCACACAGAAGCTTGTAGTGTTTGTCCATACTTTTGCACCAGCAGCAGTTAGGTTACACACAACCGTGGTGGTCGCTGTTGATGGGCTGATACACTTCACAGTGCACACCTCAAGCTGGCCACTGACTGAACATGACCAAGTGCCCGAAGCTCCAGCACCTTCAGCAGGCCTGGTTGTGCGGGAGCATTGCTCTGCAGGGGATGCAGCAGTACAGCAGGCAGCAGTGGGTTCAAGCGTGTGAGTGTTGCTGAGATTGGGCGGGGTAGCTGCTTCACAAGGCATGACTGGGCTTGACCAACTCCCTGAGGCTCCAGCACCCCTCAGCAGGCCTGGTTGTTTGAGAGCATTGATCTGCAGGAATCGCGTTGCAACAGTAGAATGCAATCAATAAGAGTGTGTGAGTGTTGCTGCACACAACTGCAGAAGAAGTCAGGTGCTCAACAGGGCGTGCCTGAAGTCGACCATTGACTGATACATGACCAAGTGTCTGAGGCCCAAGAATCATCAGATGCCTTCAGCAGGCCTGGTTTTCCCGGAGCAATGTACTGGTGAAGCAGCAGCAGAACAACTGATAGCAAAGCAGTGTCACCATGATGCAGTCCTGCAACCCGCTGTGTGCCACACTCAGTCTAAGGCTTGCATTGGTTACAGCTGATCTGCAGGAACCCTGAGCCCTGACCCAGCATGCCACAAACACACACTGGCTCAAAGCTACATCGCGCTTAGAACTTCTGGGTGTGATATCGATGCTACTGGCTTTGCATAGATGAGAGTCCTGCTCAGCAAAGAAAAGTCCAACTTTGCCTGCCAAGCACTGCCCTGAACCACAGAGGCTTTAGATGCTCAAACCTTCAAACCACACACCTGGGCTGCACGCTGCTGTAGTGTTTGTCCAAACGGTTTCATCCACCACCGTGTCACACTTCATTGTTGTAGACGCCGGTGGTGCCACTTTGCAAGTGAAGACACATGTCTCAGACCCATCTGTGGGGCTGACTGTGCAGTTTGGTTTGGCGGCGCCACCACTTGGGGTTGTGGGCCTGACACATTGATCTGTAGTGCAGCAAGGCAACAACGACACCATCAACCGTCAGCGCATTGCGGACATCCCAATCTGTGGTTGCCATCCATAGTGTCCCAATCGTCGAAGCACACGGCTATTAGGCTTCGGAAAAGGGTGGCCTTGCGCCACTCGGGGTCGTAAACACATATTCGTACAGCAGCAAAGCAACAGGAACACTAGCAGCAACTCACCCAACATGACAGCAACATCAACAGCATAGCATAATGCTTGCTACGCAGGTGCTCAAACCCATCTGCTGGATAGCCGTAAGCTTGATGACAATAGTCACAACTGCTGATCATGGCAATCATACATGCCACATTGAGCATGTGTCCCACCAACAAGAGTGTGTCTCACCAGCCGGGCTGCAGTCAAGTCACAGGAACCCAGGGCATACATGCTGAACATACTTGCAAGTAAAGCGATAAAGACAGCCAGCAACCACCCCTGCGCCTCACCAGCTATACACAGTCCACTTGATGTGCTCCATTCACCGGTGGGCAGACAAGTAACAGTGGGGGCGTAAGGCAGGCCATTGGCGCCTTCCTTACAGACCGCTGTACAGTTGCTGTTGACTGCAGTACGGATGCAACTGTTGGGGTAGGCACCATTCCTGGGGTCGTCTGGGAGCACTGAGCATGCTGTTGGCAGCAACAGAAACAACAGCAGCAGAGTGATTGTGTGAGCGGGTGCCTCAACATAATGCCCCCCAGATGTTAGGAGTATGTGCTATACGCATGGTTTGTTGATGGCTCTGCAGTGGCGAGCACAGACAGTGTTTGAGAGCGACATCGCAACATCGCATTGTGGTACAGACAGCTACCCTCAGTGTGCCGGATCTGTCGGCAACTGTTCAGGAGCACAACTTGGCCCCTGCACAGTTGCTGGCTGCCGACACACACCAGACGAACTTGTGCTACCATCTTCACCTCCATTTTTTGATAGATTTATATATTAGCAGTCTTACCAATCAAGTACAGGATAGGCCCCCCCCCCCCCCCCCCCTCACAACGAACAAGCCACATCAGCCAGGCGTATTCAACACCGACCTGTGATCTTTCTGCACTGCCCTCGGACACGACTCCAATTCCCAACCGCTGACTCTGCACTCATCCTGGTGCAAGTGGTGTTGATAGCTCCAGAGTAAAACTGAGCACAGGTGCCCCTGCAGGCCTGACCTCCAAACATTCCTTTGCAGGTAGCAGGGAATGTGCCTCCTGAGGGGTTTACAGGCTGGGTCTTACACACTGCAGATACGCAGCAGGTGGGCGGTTCCTAGAGTCCAGGGTTCATGGTTTAGTGGGGCAGAAAGTGGCATGGACGCTCAGAAACAGGCAGATGAAGGGATGCAAGAGGAATAGGTTTCAATCATACATGGGTACCTTGTATGAACCCAGATTTGGTGGCTGATGTGTTGCATGCATTGAGCACTGCAACTGCGCTGTTTGCTTTGCTTGTCTCTACCTAACCATCAGAAGTGTACTGCAACAGGTTGAACCCCAGAAGGCCATGTCAAGGGGGTATCTAGTTTCAAGGTATCAAAGTGTAGGGGGAATCTGAAGCGCGTGGGCGACCCGTGACAGGTTTGATGCCAGCTGATGCTATGACATGCCAACCAGCCAAGCATGACGGTACACCCAACTCACCTACTCGCACACAAGTGCCCTGATCTGGGCCCCAGTCCGCAACCCCCCCAGTACTTCTCTGACACACTGTGCTCGGTGCACCAGCGTAACCCGCCCAGCATTTGCCCTTACACCTCGCACCCACAGCAAGGTTTTTACATGACTCCGGGTACGCCCCATTCCTAGGGTCCCTGAGTGGCCGATGTGTGCAAAACATTGCATCGTTTTTGATTTCAGGGGCCTGTACGGGCTTTGCTGAAGGTGACCTGGCGGCCTTGGGAACCACTGGTCCCTGATTTGGGTCTGCCCAGAATGCAGCTGCTGGAGTTGAAAAGCCAAAGAATCCTGGAAACTGGCTGCCTGGAAAGACGGGTGACCACGTGTCAGCTGCTGGGGCTGGGGTTGAGGGCTCCGAAGCTTTGTTTGGGTGCTGCGTGCCAGCTCCTGCTGCTGCTGTTGCTGCTGCTTTTGCTGAGTTGTAGCAGCTGCCACAGGCTATCAGCAGCAGCAGCCATATAGCTATGGGACCGGCTGCTGATGCTGCCTTGCAGCATGTCATAGATGTCACTGCAAGTAACACATGAGAATAGTGAGGTGCAGGTATCATGTCTCAGGCTGCGGCCACAAGTACTCTCCAGGTGTAGCATCTGCTGATGTTGCCATCGTTTCTGACGATCCTGTGTGCTATCATGTACTGGTTGGATGTGCTATACATGGGCAAACCTGACCAAGGAAAGCATGTCAGCAGGAAGCCACACACGCCTTCAAAACCCCCATATGAGTATCAGGGTCTGCTGCTGATTCGAGCCTTCAACTTAGGTTACCTCCTGCCGAGGCTACTGCAGCGGCTTTCTGTACAGCAGCAACATGTTCAGCTCCTGTCCGGGTTGATCACACTGCTGTAGCAACATGACGTTGGGTGTGTGCCCTTCTGGGCTTCTAGTTGCTGTACAACTGCTGCTGTCGTGATCTGGCACCGTGCCTGCGGCGATGCAATAAAGTAGCTTCTCAGCATCAATGCTTTACACTGGAGATTCTGTGTGTAGACCCATAGCCTGCTGACACTGCCGGAAACGCCGTGTCATGCAAAGTATGGCTTTCAACGGTACTGCTGCTGCATAACCCGAGTGCGGACCAACAGCACCTACCTTCAACGCACGCCACGGTAAGCAAGCACCTTTAGTTATGACATGCAGTTTGCGACTTGGCAGAGTGAATGCCGGGCGCTGATTCTGCAAAGACTCCAAGTTGTTGGTGTACTTGTGACCCTAGCTTTGTTGAACGCAAGCACGCCACCCCTAATGTTTGGTAGTCAATGTGAAAGGGTTACAGGGTATGCAGAGACCATAGAGTGACTACACGAAATGCGCAAACACAGGGGACCGTGCTTCAGGCCGTTCGACGCACAGTGTTGCGGTACTGCCTTGCTTGGCAACGATTGAGAGTTGTCACTTATCATGCAACACGCAGTACTGACTGGTATGCATCGGAAGTGTGAGCGGTGTTGGACTTGCCGGGAACCCACCGATCAGAGGTGAAACCAGCAGTGAAAATAGGGCGAAGCTGACTTGCTAACATATGAATTCGCGCATGCTCTGCTCTGCTGCAGCGCAGAGCTCAACTCAAACCCCGGTCCCTTTCCGCGGCCGCGAAGGCGTCGTACCTGCGTACGGACTTGTTGCAGCGTTTGCACGCGAACATGATGCCAAGCCTTGACTGTGTAAGCTGATTGAACTACAACAAGTGCACTACATAAACTTGACTATTACAACATGTCAACAGAAATGTTTGCAGGGTGTGCTAGCCTGTCTCGACCCAGCACAAAGACACTCCAGCAGACGCTGCCAGTTTACTCTGCTGACACCATAACTTGTGTAGCCAGTACTAGCCCGCAGTGGCTCGATTTGTATGTCCAAGGCACGCTAGGCCGATGCCTGCTATCCATATAGCTGTACGCAGTTTCTACTGACATGACCATGTGTGTCACACGTGTGACATCGCCGATCGACCGGCCTTGCAATACAGCATCTGGTCACATGATCCCCTGCATACCTTAGACCGATAGATGCACAAGTGTGCCCAAGCTACAGACATATCTGAAAACCAACTTGGCATTGTGTTCCAACCAACCATTGCTGCCAGCATGCATAGCCCCTGCCAGGCATAGACAAGGAATACCCACTGCAAGCACTGACCCTATGTGCATGTAGTATCAGAATCTCTTGAAGACTGTTGGCAGCAACCAACATGCATAGGGCACGGCAAAGTCACCTAATGCTTGGGCCTATCGGCTGGCTTTGATTTTGCAGCACACCCCTGTCACGAGCCACGCCCAGACTGCGGCTTGCAACACACAGCCGCCACCAGCAAGCATGCTCCGCCGCAGATGCACAGCTGTACACTAGAGTTACACCATAGACAGCTGCCGATGCACAGCATTAAGGTGAGCAGACACCCTGGCACTGTGCAAGACATCAGCGGTAGCAATACATACTGAACCATGGATGATGTTCTGGGGGTGCAAGTCACTGGAATGAAGCATTCAACTGTAGCAGTAGCACGTATGCTGGGGAAGCCCACCATACCAGATCTCTCATGCCTGCTGCAAGAGCAGCCGCTGCTGTCTGGCAAGGATTCAACCAAAAGCAGCCTGACAACAGAGCAGAACTTGAACACTATGCTGATGTCATGTGTTGAAAAACAAAACAAACACTTCCTATCACCGAAATTGATTGATGCTGCCAGGATGGCAGGTGCAACGCAAGGGCCTACCCAGGGAGAACACGGTTTGTGGAGCACCACAACCACAGCCTATCTGCTACACGGCATGTAATGAGTGGGGCCAGGGTTGTGTTGCTGAAATGCTGGTCATGGATGCCAACCCGTACTCAGAACAGCACACAACCGCCACCCTCTCAGGATTGCTAGAGCGGCTAACATTGGTGACAGAAATCCTGCTCTCCTCAACACAAACCACTGGCCTCAGAGCATGACAGTATGCAGTAAACACAATTGTGTAGCAACCTGAGCCAGCAGCCTCCGACTACAAGATGGACACAGTCCTGCAGCAATCACCTACCAATGAAAGAGATACTATATGTGATCGTGTGCAGCATCCACGCAGACAAAGACCGCCACTTGCCACACACTGCAGCCCAGCACATGTGTTGACAAGAGCTGGTGCATGATTTACTGTGTCTACAAGCAACAGCAACGGCCATCAACATGAGTATCGCAACATCCAACCTGCGCAACTCAAGCTGCTGCAGAACCACAACTCAACCATAGTACTAGCTGCAAGCAACGCTACAAGTCGCACTATGCTACTGGATGAAAGCTGTGCATATTTGAGCCCATCAGCATCAGGTGGTGACCGTAGTCAACCATAGCTGACCAGCGTGGTGGCCACAAGCACAGCTACAAGTCCGATACTGCTGCAGCATGCGAGCTGCGCACATATGGGCCCATCTATACCAAATAACAACTGTAGACAACCATGGTCAACCGTAGTGCCAGCCCAAGCATGCAACAGTTGCAGAACTGCTGCAAGGTGAAAGCTGTGCAAGTCCAGGCCCATCTACACGAGCAACCACCGCCAACAACTCAACCACAGTGGTGGCCGCAAGTATAGCGGCTGGAGTGAAGCACATTTACGGCCATCCGTCCAAGAGACAACTACTACAACTTTTGTGAACAGCAAAGGCTTCAACCAAAACAACAGAGTCTGCTCTGCAATAAGGCTGTACCATGCCCTAGTGCCATTGCATCAAAAGACTCCTTGGTGACTGCAGTAGTTACCGCAATTACTAGTCAGCTACAAGACAACATGTCACTGAGCATGTATGACTGCTGGTATGAGCCATCCGAACAGGCTGGACAGCTCTGATGCTGTCTATATACATCTACATCCAGCCCCAAAGAGCAAAAGCAACCACCGCGCATTCCTGGGCGCCAGGAGAAAAGGAATCAGAACATCACTGACTACGCAAAGATGGGACCCCTGCAACCTGCAACATCTAGTGTGTATCACATACCACAGCAGGCATTACCACAAAGCCCCACCAACCACAAGCCACCTCGCTGGCTGTTGCAGTACGCTGCGGAGACCCAGGGAAAGCACCTGTTGAGAAGCAGAAGCTATTCACAACACAAGACTGCATCACGAGCTCAGCTCCATTGTGACATACACACCCAATAACGGGTACAACACGTTGCATTTCGGGCCCCTAGAAGTCTGCATCAGTTGTGAACACAAACTGGTCAAATGTCATCTTGCCGTTCAGGCCCGCCATGACACCAGCCTTCTGGTACTCTCCCACTCTCCTCTCAAAGAAGTTGGCTTTGCCTTGCAAGCTGATGAGCTCCATCCAGTCAAAGGGGTTGCTGGCGTTGTAGAGCTTGTTGTAGCCGAGGGCAACTACCAGCCGGTCAGCAACGTACTCAATGTACTGGGCCATCAAATTGCTGTTCATGCCCACCAGCTCACACTGCAAGAACACAGGACAACAGTGACGCAGTGAACACGTGGCCATAGGTCAAGGTCCTGCTGTTGTGCTGGTAACAACCGCTGATGATACATCACATTTCCATGCAGGATGCAGTAAGTGCAAGCCAGGGTGCACATTGCAGAGGACTGCCACAGCATATGATACTCTGGGTCCCAGAGAAGCACCATAAGGCCCTAGCAGCTGTACACAGCAGTAATAGCAGCCGCACACAGCAGAAACAGCAGCTGCACACAGCAGCACCAGCAGCTGTACATCAGCTCAACATACCCTGAGTGCCTCGCAGATGAACTCCTTCTCCAGCTCTACTGCTTCACCAACCAACTTATGAACCTCAGACTCTGGTAGCTTGTTACGCAGGTAACTGCATGACAACAACCAGCATCACAGGCGTAAGCAACCAAGTACTAGTCCAGCACATTCGCTGACGTGCTTTCTCCCTGCTGGGCTTGCGTGGTTTGCCTGATGGCGCAAAAGGCAGTACATGACAAGGACATGACACACATGCTGAGACAGTTGTCGCTGTTGCTCTGAAAGCAACCCAGCACACGGTTCCAACCACAACAGCATAGGGAAAAAGAAACTGGGAATGAGATGCCAGCAGCTAACTCAAGCAGGAGTTTGCATGTATCGACTCCCAGGCCCTAGCAGCATGCAGGATAGCCTATGTCTTACCTATACAGTAACACTGCAAAGTCTGTATGCAATCCCTCATCCCTACTGATGAGTTCATTGCTGAATGTGAGCCCCGGCATCAGACCACGCTTCTTGAGCCAGAAGATAGCACAGAAACTGCCTGAGAAGTGGATGCCCTCCACACAGGCAAAGGCCAGCAGACGCTGGGGGAAGCTCTGTGTACTGCTGATCCACCTGTTGACGGGGTCATAGTACAGTACAAAGACCATGATGCTTCAGTAAAGGGTGCTGATGGGGTGTTAAGGATTGGCATACTGGCAGCGGCAGCTGGACAGCAATGTGCACAGTATATGCATGTGTGTGGCATGCCATGGACGCTACCGTGAGCAACACTGCTGTACAAAAGATCTACTAGAGCAGATGCATAGGGCCAGCCACCCCAGGGACTTGGCCGCACTATGCTACATTACATTGACATTCAGCTGCTGCTAGCATACTGCCTTGCTATTGCGCAGTGCCAAACCTATGCAGCATTGCCACACAGCACACGGACAGCACCACACAGGCAGCTACTCACTTGATAGCCCAAGCTGCTTTCTCTGCAATCACTGGCACGTGGTTGATAGCATCGAGCAGCATCAGCCGCTCCTTGGTGTCCTGCACGTATGTCTCCAGCAGTAGGCTGTACATCTCGCTGTGGATATTCTCCATTGCTATTTGAAAACCATAGAATGCACGAACCTCAGGAGCCTGGATATCTGCAGAACAGTATAATGCATAAAGCACAGTTGGAGAACCAAGCTGGGGTCTACTTCGTGCTAGATCTGGGTGCACAGCATCTCAGTGACCCTGCATTGTCAGCGGTCTCATCTGAAGCAGCAGACAACGATGCGCAGAACTTGCTGGCATGATGCTCGACTGTATGCAGATGAGGATACAGCGTTTCATGCCAACAAGTTGCGTTCCTGCACATCACTGTCTGCTGCTGTTGCTGCTGTTAACACCTGGCAGCTGCTGACGCATTCCAGCTACACAGCAAGTGTACTGTCTTGTTGGTCTGTAGGACTGGAGTAATGTTTAAGAGGGACAGTCGGGGGCATTCGTATTTCATTGTCAGAGGTGAAATTCTTGGATTTATGTATGAAAGACGAACTACTGCGAAAGCATTTGCCAAGGATGTTTTCATTAATCAAGAACGAAAGTTGGGGGCTCGAAGACGATTAGATACCGTCGTAGTCTCAACCATAAACGATGCCGACTAGGGATTGGCGAATGTTTGAACCAACAGCTATCGCACACATCTCAGCTGTTGGTTGCTGTGACCCTGATGGCTGAAGTGACAGGGTCAAGCGCCAACCCTAGAACCCTTGGTGAGACACACCTTGCATGAACCTGACTGCTAAGTTCTCCAGCACAATGCCATCACTGCCCGCAAAGAATGCTAATACCAACTTGATGAAGTATTGCTCATTATCTGCAGCCAGACAGCAGCACAAGGCAGGAGTACCCTGTTGAGAGGGCGCCTGTCAACAGTGGTTTTGTACCCAGGAATGATGTTTGTTGTTGTGCAATATCAGCTTGTTGTTGAAAAGACTGCCTAGCAGCAGCTTCATTACACAATTACTTCAGGCGCTAGAAGGCCCAGACACCTATTTGATTTCTGAGAGTACACACACTGCCCTGAACCTACACACATAGCCCTAAACCCACTGCTCTACACTGCCGCTGCTGCACCACTGCCTACCCGAAGGCCTCCAACAAACAAAACACAACTCTCTGCACCGCAATCATTGAAACAAAGCAATGCTGATACGCTGAGGCTCACTACAAGGCTGCAGGAACTGCTTGCACTTGCTGCTGACACATGTGCACTTCTGTTGCTGCCAACGCATGTGCACCTTTGCTGCTGCTATACAGATGCATTCTACTGTTGTTCTAAAAGACTGTTTGCTGCTGCATGAAGCTGAACAAATGTGCCCTTTTTACCTGTTAGTTTCCTCCAGTCCCGCAAGTCATTTGACAGATCTACTTCATCTACCGTCCAAAAGCTAGCTAACGACTGTTTGTACATAGTCCAAATATCCCGATACCTGCACAACAAGAAACCAGTAACCATCAGCTTCTGCAGGATATCAGCTTGCTTCTGTGCTGGCAAGCACGAAGTGTGTCTATACTTATCAGCACACAGTAGTAGGTTGTTGCAATAATGCAGCTGCTGACATGGGCTGGCTGCAGGGTGTGTCCGGCAGCATGCACCGGCTGACAATACACGGAACTGCAACCAGCTGGTAGTCTACTGCTGATGACTCAGCAAATGCAAGCCGAGGTTGTAGCATCTGTGTGCAGGATATCAGCGGTTGCAGGAACACCCACAGCTAGGTGCTCCAGTTGATCAGCAGCACGAACGTGTCTTGCATTGTACTGATATGCAGCAGGACACAGCGTGGAAACAAACAACGGTAGTACTCACATTATAGGTGATAGTGTATATCTATTCGCATTGTCCTCTAGCAAGGGCTCCCCGGGGTTACTTATTCTAGCTGGTATTTGAGGTGCTATAGCTTCTGCTACTGTTGAGTTCGTGAAACGCGGCGACGTCGGCAGCGAAGGCTGCGTATGCAGCTGCTGCACATCCTGCTGTCTGCTGTGGCTAGCACTGCTGCTGCTTGCCTGAGCTAACTGGCCCCCGCTGCTTTGACGTCCAGCTCCATTCCCGTTACTATGGTCTGCTAAGTGAAGCTGTTCCATAGCGGGGTGTAGCTGCATGATCAACCGCTGCTCTCGTTGCTGGCTGCTTTCGCCACTACTGCTGCTGCATGCCTCGCTTGCCGAACACTCGCTGCCATGCTCAGCAGCCCCTTCCCCCTGAGAGCTAATACTTTGAATCTCATCTTCGGAGCCTGGCGATAGTTCTGTAGGACGGCTCCTAGACTGGCCCACGCCGTTCTGCATGTCCGGAGTGCCTGGTCCGTCAGACTGCGCTGTTTGCTCACTGGGCGGCAGCTTATGAATAGGTGTTGGGTAAGCTGTCGTCAAATCCTCTGCACGCTGGCACATGTTGTCTCTGGCAGCCATACGTAGCACACAGCAAACCTCTGCGGTGCCACAGGTGACTGCAGTGATTAAACTTGTAGCAGAGTTCATCAAAACACGTTGAAACACACGCTGCGTTGGGGGCTTGGTTCTTGGGTTGGGGCAGTGGCAGCCTTGGCGCGGAGTCACTGCAGTGTTACAGCCATTCGATTTAGCCAGCCGTCTCAGGCCGCCGCACTGGTTTTGAACTGCGTGAAGCAGTTGTCCTAGCTTACTGTGGAGGAAACGAGGTTGAGGGATGCATTGCTGCATCGCAGTTGTATTGGACGTGCATCCAAGGCTGGCCTGCGGTGATGCCAATCGGGCCAATGAGTACGCTGTTGTGTGATGCTGCATATCTTAAGCCTGTATGCGGCGGCTTCATGCAGTCCGTGCCTGACCAGCGGTGCAATTTGCCTTCACAGCAGCTGCACATGCTTCTGCTGTATGGGCCTTACTCTCTTGCTCTCCTGTACAGGTCCGTGCAGCTACCGCCTTCAAATGTGCATGGTTGCGTACGTGAGGTATTAACGCTGCCACGCAGCAACCGGGCAGCCGGGCCGGGCTTGCAAATACCATGTTGGCCAGCCAGTTTCTGCCTGTGGTGGGCCAGCACTGGGCTAGCATGCATGAACACCACGCTAGGAACGCATGTCCAGCGACTGAATCTTCATCCCACTCCACGTCTTTCCTCAGCATACAAGTTGGCCTCTGGATGGGCCCTCGCCGCTTGTAGGTTGCCAAGCCCTCCCCATCGACAGTTGGCTTGTGACCATCCCAAGAAGAAGAAGAAGAATTACCCTTTCCGGCCGCAAGGCCTTTGGGACGTTTTTGGTGGTGACCATCCCAAGTACTACTATCAGTAGTCGACCTGCCGCAGGCTTTGATGCTCAAGTTGGTTCTCCAAGTTGGTTATTTCTTGATATCTGGTGTGTTTCGCTCACTAACAGCAGTGCATGATGCTGCAAACGATGTCATGAACTTCCCATGGACCATGGCATGCGCACGTTCAATGCCGTTACTGATGAGGACAACACTACATCAGCAACGGCCATCATTGCAGTCTGACCGACCACTGCGCACTGGTTGAGATCCGGAAACAACATGGCAGCCTTGTCAAACACCCAAATTTGCTTGGCATTCTATGATGCATGCCATGAAGTTTAGCGGCTAAACTTCACACCCAGGAAGCTGTTTGCTGGGAGCTTGTGGTTGTGCTGCAACGCTGCAGTAATCAACAGTGTAGCAATGTCATGTAGGGATGGCCTTAGGGGCTATGGTGTCCAGCAATAATTGTTACTAGAAGAAGAAGAAGAAGAAGAAGAAGCAAATTTGCCCTTCCCGGCCGCAAGGCCTTTAAAGGCCCATATTTGGGACGTACTTGCTGGCTCAGCCACACTGGCACACCGAGATTAGACCACCCTCAGGGCCGCTTTCAAGGCAGAAAAGCCCACTGAGCTCAATTGGGGGTGGTATTGAGCCAAGTCATGCCAAGATATCATCATGCACGAGACACAACTGAGCACAGCAGGATCTGAAAACCAGGCTTCATGCAGCAGAAGCATCGCAGGCACTGTGTCATATGGCAAAAACACCGCATGCCATGCCGGACACATGCAGCATGCCACAACTGATTGAATACCATACTGTACGCCTGCGCAAATGTAGACAGCATGTCAACAAAGGTAAACAAGGCTTGCCACCTAAGCACTGCAGCAACAACTTGTTGCTTGAAGCAACAAGTAATCATAGCAGGATCTGCAACTGTGGGAAAGCAAACATGTATAACACATGTAGTGTCCAAGTCCATCACCCTCTAGCAACCTGTCTCTGTTCTACAGTCTCATGGCTATACTACTCTGTCATTGCCCCAGCACCTACAGCACTGGGGGAGGCTTCTTGAGTTGCAACACGCAGCACTGTGGGACCATTAAAACCACAAAGGTAAGTGCAACAAGGAGCGTTGACACTGTACAGCCACAGGCGCTATGAATGATTTGCGCTGAAAGAAACACTACTGATTGTTACTAATATAGGTATTACCAACATAATCCTCAACATGACAGTAACTTCAACCATTGTGGGGTGCCAAGACTTCCCCACCGACTGTTGGCTTGTGACCATCACGAATACTCTCACAACAGGGAAGTGGCTGATTCTAAATGGCCACAGCCAGCCACCTGGTCATCCCTTGCATAAAGATAGCCCACACATGAATCACAATGGAACACACTTGACTGCTGGTATGTGGCCATACACACAGTGTGAACGCTCGCAGAGCACAGAGCACAGATAGTCGCCCAAAAACCACAGAAGGCTGCTTTGCAGCAAATCACAATTGCACCAGCTGTACGGCCCCATGACCCAATACATATGTATATGAGACTTCACGCCATATCTCATCTCCGCCACACAATGACATAGGTGTATGACTTGCTAATCACCACCTCGCCCCTGGCTGTTGTGAATCTACTCGTCAAGAAACCTTGTAAAAGCGTTGCCAGAAGCAACTGGCCAACAATGGCGATTGCTGATTGCTGATAAAATCAAAACTATGTTGGCTTGTCATCACTTGTCACTGATGCATTTGGCCATGCTCTGCTCATGAGCTTGTGTATGCAGCAGAACAGCGTGACAAACAAACCTTGCAACCCTGTGATACAGCTTGTTGGCTGAAATGTGGTAATGCAAAAGATGCAGTTGCTTGAGTAGCCCCTTGTTTCAGTCGTGTGTATGGGTAGATAAGTAACAGTAAGTCGCCCAGACATGTCTGATGATTTGCCAACACCATGTTGTACATGCGTACAGTGGCCTTACAGAAGGCCCCAGGCAGCTATTCACCTGCTAAACCCTGCATGATAATAAAAACAATCCACATGATACACAGTATTCTAAAGCTGATACATACTATCCTACATGGTTCTACCTATTATGTCAAGCACACCTTGTTCCAACTAGCCTACAACTCATACGTCCCAACTGAATTCCCGCCCGAAGGTTAACAAAGACTAAACAGATGCCACCACTGCCAACAAGTTTGGCTCACAATGAAATGTTTGTGAAGTGCCAACCAGGGTCATCGTATGATTACAGCTAATGTAGGCAACCATGCATCATCATCACAACTGCTCCATGGCCATGGCGACTGCATAATCATCGCAACCACAATACCCTACTTAGTTTAATGTACACAACTAAAGCCCCCAGCTTTTGCTCTACGACTAATGACTGCATGACAGCCAACCAGGCAGTGCAAAGCAGCGCACAACAATCAAGCCTACACACTCCCCACCTTGTGTCGTCCTATGCAGGTACCCAAAAAGATGTCTGCAAAAACTGCACCACCTCCAGCGCATGCTAACCTTGTATGACTCGACAAACCACCAAGTTAACTCACTGCTGCATTACTTACTACAGGCCTGGCCTAGTAGCTCCTGCAGGCAGCAGATTACCCAGAGAAGCCAACCTTAACTCGCACGAGTGGTCTGATGAAGCAGCCCTGGCCACAATGACCTTGATCTCCTCAATGCTCTGTGTACAGTTCCTCGGCAACTTGATGTAGTTGTCATTCATGCTTGCAGCAGCAGCTGGCAAGCCATTTGTGAACCAGGGGTGGTTGAAGATGGCCGCCATGTTGATACGTTCATTTGGGTTTGGATGCAGCAGGCGGGTCAGCAGGTCTTTGGCCTCGGGGCTGAGGTATTTGGGAAGGCTGAAGCGCTGCTGTGTCATGTCCTCCAGGAGTGTTAGTGCCATTTTGGGGTAGTGTTCAGTCTTGCAGGATTTGAAGGGCATGGTGCCAACCTATAGACATTGGTCACAACAAACAGCCACTGAGCCACTCTTGCAGATTATGACAGGCAGCCAACCGTTGAGTTGCTTGATGCTAAGAATACAACAGCGCAGCAGAACAGTACAATTCCAGCGTAAGTATGCCTTACAGGGTGTTAAAGCTGCGTACATTCAAAACTTTCCCGGACTTGCTGAAGCGAGCAAGCAAGCCGTCATGTCCCTCCCTGCACCTCAGCCACCCAGCACAGACACTCCTGCGCCCAACACGGCCATGCTGCTTCAAGTGCATCAACCATACACAGGTAAACAAGAGTCTTCTTGGCTCAGGCAACGTTGGCTTACCAGCATCGCATACAGTACAACACCACAGCTCCAGATGTCAGCGGCCTTCCCATCATAGTGACTGCCACGACTTGCTTGCAGGACCTCCGGAGCCATGTAGGCCAGGGTGCCCTGGTATGATGCAACAAGCACATACAGAGAGCTCAGTTTGAGCTGAGTCATAGAGGGTACAGCATGAGTGCCAGTCGAGTTGCAGTTCTGAACCCAAAGGTTGGTTGATACATGCATGCCCTTGGTGTTGCCTGGAGTAAGCCATGGAGCTGCCGGCCACTAGCATAGTGCAGCAGAGCTATATATGTTGCTGTACAACACCCCGAAGTAGTATGGCCAGTATTTGTGGTCTGGCACAGAGCCATTTTGACAAGGTAACATTCCACGGCGAGGGAGAGTGAACAGCCACGCAATCCCATGAACTCACCACTCTACTGGTAGCCAGGGACTGCAGGACTTCTGACTTGGCATAGCCCCAGTCACAGACCTTCAGTATGGGGAACTCCGCCTTGCCATGCACACTCTGGTCCAGCAGAATGTTGTCTAACTTGATGTCGCGGTTGGCTACTCCCTTCCTGTGGCAGTAGTCCATGGCAAACACAAGCTGCTGGAAGAGCCAGCGTGCTGTGGCATCTTGGAGCCGACCATTCTGTTGTACCAGGGCCAGGAGTGAGCCATCTGCAAGGAAAACAGACAAGAATCTGAGATGCGGGTTTAGGCTGCAGTCACGGAGACCCAGCACATGCACAACTGGTGGCACAGAAAGAACTGCTCATTGCAGTCAGAGTATGCTGTGTCCTGGCCTCTCACTATGGCTTAGACTGCACCAGGAAAGCTTGCAGCATATACACAGAGGGCACGCCTCGAGAACCCCCCTTGTGGCCCTGTCGTGTGGAGTACTCACAGGCAGCCAAGGCGACAAACCTCTTCCATCACTACAGCTGCTGGTTTCAAACAACCGTCCCACCCTCAAAGCTGGTCATCACTACAGCAGCACCTGCTTTCAAGCCGTAGCAGATGCTTCAGCTTGAGCTGTATCTGCTGACTATTGGTGGCTCCAGTGCTGTGTGTGTAGCTTTGGTGCAGCAGCACAAGCACAGCAAGTGCAAGCTTACTTCCCATGCGGCCTCACCTGGCACGTACTCCATCACAATGTTGAGGTTTGTGGGGCTCAGGAACACTTGATGGAACTTAACTATGTGTGGATGCCTCAGCATACTGTGGTTGATCAACTCTGACTCGGTGTACCCCTGCAGTGCACATGCGTTGAAGGTCAGTTGCAATTGCTCACAGGCCTGCTGTTGTGGGCGCACTGCTTGGACGTGTAACGGCGCCAACAGCGGCTCACTGCTGCGCAGTAGATTATGTAAGATCTCAATGAAGCGTTTAACATTCCATCCAGCTGTGATGCACACGTATGTCAGTTCTAGGCTGGCCTGGCAGTGACCTTCAGGGGCTCACATCACAGAGGGCTTACCTGCACTTGCGCGCGGTTGATCTTCTTTACAGCTACGTAATTGCCTGACGTTGTGTCTACTGCGAGTATCACCGACCCGAAAGCACCTTTGCCTATGTCCCGCACGTACTGATAATGAGAGTTTGCTGCCACGGCTGGACTCTGCGCTGGGTCTTGATCCAACATGGCGCTTGACGGCACGTGTTGGACTGTGTATAGTTTGTTCCAGGAGATACGAAGGCCCGAATCGCCTCACGCAACGCTCAATTGCAAGTCCTATACAGCGTAGTACTTCGTCCTGCCTGTAGTCAACTGCCTGTGCTCGTAGTGTCTTGCTTCTTGCTGACCACGACAGGCCTTATCTTGCTCCGTGAACGCGGTTTTTGCTCGACCTTCGTTGTAACTGTCGTCCTCCGGCCCAACTGTTTAATCACAACTGTGCGCACGCGGGCGCGCGATGCCAAGCGAGTGTAAGGAGTAGCAGAATTTGCGCCACAACCATGCAGCTTATTGACGCCACACGCTATACAGTCCGCGCGATTGACTAGGTCACTAGAGGGTCACTCGGCACCAGTCGCAGTCCATACCCTGCGCCGGATGCTATCAGTCTTGATATTGTTGAATCGAAAGCAGTTCTTACAAGACTCTGACTCAGCAGCAAAATGTGGCCGGCGACAACAGGTGTAAGTTTTGGGACAGAGTGCTTGGCGGGCTGCCTGCTATGATAGTACAGACAGAAGTTCTATTCAGACCCTGGCAAGATCTGCAGTCTACCCAGGTGCCAGTTGAGAAGCGTCTTGCCCATTGGTAAAAGACAGCCTATTGCGATGCCAGGCCACAAACCCAACTGTGACTGCCGCAGTCCAGGATCTGCACCTGAGTGCTGCTGCCGCCTCAAGATGTTGTCTATGGTCCTGGCGCTACAGGGTACACCAGTACAGCAAGGCCACGAGCACCCGATGTTTGTGTCTCAGAGCAAGCGCCAACGGCGACGTTTGAGCGACAAACGTCGCCGCCGCCGCCGCTGCTGCTGCTGCTGTTGGACAATGGGCCCAAATCGCCCGAAAAGCCCAAGTTGCAGTCCACCAACATCGACGCAACTTTCCTGATTGTCAGCAGCAGCAGCAGCATGCTGTTCAAGCACTTCTGCTGCTGCCTGCAATGCAGACTATACTGTCGTGTGTCTGCTGTTGCCGTACACTGTGGTAAAGTCACTATGAACTGGGAGCTTGTTGAGGCTTTGCAGGGGGTGAGTAATCACCGTGCCTGCCAACCGTCAATACTTACTGATCACACTGAGTGCATTGCTAACTGGGCCATGGTCAGTCTGGTGTTACCTGCACAGCTGCTAGTCAAATGCATTTTGGTGCAGTAGGTTGCCAATCGGCAGCGCTGTATCCCAGCACTAGCGTCCGTCACAGGTTACAAGCAGCACAGCACTGCTTGATGATGTGCAAGCAAGCTGCCAATTGCGCAAGCTGCACATCAACATGCTCTCTCCATGCATGAACCCAGAGCAGCAAGTATTGAAACACCCAGAGTAAGAATTGCTGAAACACACGAGCCCCTTGAGCGACCAGAAACCTCTGAACAGCAGCCAGCATGCGTGCATGGTGCAGTCACCGCGGCACGCTACTGCACAGTCTTGCCACAACCTGTCGCATCAAAGCCCCAGAGCCGCTGACATCTGCCAATGTTATCAGCTTTGGATGAACTGACTATGGCCCTGCAAGCAAGCGTTCAGCAGGCACTCTTAGGAGAGAGAGAGGGACTGTTGTGGGCAACAAGTGCTGCAGAGCGCATGGATGTGCATAATTCCTGCCCATGTGTACCCAAGATGCTTTGAGTGAGTCGCACGCACTGATTGGTCAACCCTGTACTGGCAGCTGTGCAGGCACCAATCACCTATGGTTGCAAGCATTACTCAATATGTTTTGCATTACTGCTAGAGCAGTTGCAGCATGGTGTGATCTGAACTGTTGGTTCCGAAGGCTTGCTAGAATCCAGAAGCATAAAGGCTGACAGTCGGCAGATAGTCGACACACCTTCTGCTTTTCCTTCTTGTTTGTGCGCACTTCTACATTGACGGTGGGTGCAGCACCAGAGTCAAGACCGCCTTCGCCCTTCGGCAGCCCTACATTCCCGAACGCTGATAACGCTATAATGATGATAATTCCTGCTGCTACTACGCCCATACCCAAGCCCGCTGCACCCCTAGCATTCTGCACCATCCATTGTACAGTGTCTTTGTCATCTGCTGTCGTTGTGCTGTCTTGAGCACACGTCGAGCTCCAGTAGGCGCCTGCATGGACGGCAGCCAACGTTAGACCGCACATATCACTTATTAATACTGGAAAGGGCAGTAGAGCAGGTCACAACCACGTTCTTTTGGCTCGTTTGCCGCTGAATACAGCAGCTACGGTTCACAGGCGGAAATTAGCAAGTTGCTGCTGCTGAGACAGCGCTGGCCCGTAGTATGGACAGTAACTCAGTTTGTACAGCCATGGCCGTGTGCCTGCTGCAGTTGAGGCTTCACAAGCCATCTGTGCTGACTAGTTCCGGTACCGTGCTTGACCTACATGAGCTGCAGCGGCTGGCGACGGCACGGGATGCACAAGCATACTTACATGTACATATTGCAAGTAACAAGAGGTATCTGCAGCGCCTCATCGTCGACACTGTAAGCGAGCCTTGTCGCGACTGTCCGCGCGTGCAAATGGTGCTCGCCAGCCAAAGTGCGTCAATCAGCCATATATTGTCATCAGACTGGGTGTAAGCCGCAACTCTCTTTTATCTTTGCTGCAGAGTGCGCGGCCACTGAAGTTCAGTGGAACAGCAGACAGGCTGAACAACAGCCCTGGTAAACCCAATTAGCTGACATGTACAGCATGGAAGCGCCCGCAGCTGGTACGCGTGCAGGCTGCAGAGACAACACCACTGCTACACCAGATGCAGGAAAGGAGGCCAGAAAACAATATGGGGTACTAAGACCAGCCCCAGGACCACGAAGCTGCTGCTCCCGGCCTAGGATGTGAAGTTTAGCTCATGCAACATGGTATGCCAAGCAAACTGGATGTGGGTTGCGGCTGAGCCAGATTGTTCCTGGATAGGCCTGCTTAGCTATCACCGTCCGCGTGCCTCTTTTTCTTCTTTTTGGGCTTTTCTGCCCCACCATCTGCATGATCCCTACGTTTTTCATGCTTCTTCTCTACCTGCAGCTCTGCCTCAGCTGCTCCTGCATCCCCTTCTTTCCGCTTCTTCTTTTTCTGCTTATCCCCTGCAGCACCCCCAGCCTCAGGCGACAAGAAAGCCGCTACAGCTTCACCCCTAGCTTGCTGATGCTGAGCTGCAGCAGCTGCCGCAGCAGCCTCCTGCTGCTGTCTCTGCTGCGTTTTCTCCTTCAACCGCTGTGCTGTCTGCTTGGCGTCCTGCGCTGCATCAACCTGCTGCTCCTGCCCATCCCCTTTCTGCCGCTTGGGCTCCTTGGGAGCGACGAATGCTGCTTCCCTGCGGCGCTTGGCTGCTTCTGTCCGCTCTGCTTGCTGTTGCTGCTGTTCAGCTTTCTTGCGCGCCAGCTTAGCCTGCTCGCTGAGAAAATACTCTCCACTTTCAAGGGCCAAGTCTTCTTTGCTGGGCACGGGTGCTGGTGGGAAGGGTGTGTATGGCTTCTTCTCGCGCACTTTGAGTGGTTTGTGCCGCTTAACATTCTTCTTCTTGTACTTGGGCAAGAATCTGGGACAGCACAAGCAGGCGGGCAGTAGTGAGTCTGGGCTCAGCCAGTATGCTTGCACCTAGTCAACATGTCATACCACACACGAGTTCAAGCACCAGTGCAGAGAGTAACCTTGACTCGACTCAGCTCGACTCAGCCCAGCTCAGCTCAGCTACGTGGTGTCCACGCTGCGCTGCATGTCTAGTATCATCCAGACTGCAGGACAACACCCTGGCTAATGCTGACCTGTCCGTGAGTGCAAATGCCTTCTGAAGACTGAAAGTATCATAAGGCTGCATGGCTACGCTCTGCTAGACAACCTTCAATTAAGACCCAATCCAGGTCAAGCAGACGATGCTCATTGCTGTGCAGCAGTTTCGCCACCAGCAGTGATGTAATAGAGGCACTAGAGTATGCACTGACCCGAGTGACCTGGCACATACCTCTCCCAATTCTCATTAGCCAGAGCTGGGTCCTTTGCCAGTTCACGCTTGATCATGAGCGTCTTGATGTGATAGATGGGATGTACATTGTTGATGCAGTCCTCTACAACACGCCTCACTGTCTTCAGACCTTTGTAAGGACCCATAGCTGACACAGTGTTACCTGTATCACGGCACACATCACGACACCACTGTTATCATAGTCGGCAGCAAGCAGCTGTTGAAAGATGTTGCACAGTGAGCAGTTTGTAGAGCAGGACAGCTGTGAAGTATGCTGAGGCAAGCATGTTGTAACGCTGCAGCTGTAACTGTTCGGCACTGCCAGTGGCTAAACAGCACAGAGGCTGTCTGGCTGTTGCCGGGTGGATGCTAATGCCGCAAGTTGGCAGCTACCACAGCTGCAGCAGGCCAGAAATGCTATCAGGAAGGGCCTCTCCTGAAGTACAGTACCCTGTTGAGGAGAGTACTGTAGTGCAGGGGAGGGACAGACGGCTGTTATGTACCCACCTTGTACAAGGATGTAGCAGTCTGTCAGCAGCTCCAATGCTTTCAGTGTACTGCCATTGGGCCCAATCAGACGTTGCCGCCGCTTCACAAACTTCTCTTTGTTACGTATGAGGCCTCCAATCTTGATGATGTCGCACTGCACCTCATCTTGCAGAATCTTCAAAGCCTATGATGCAATGCAGGACACAATGTGCGGTCAGCTGTTGCACCAGCAGCCAACTGCCAGCACGGGTGCTCAGGTTGCGCTGTAAGTCGCAAAGCGCCGTTGACATGTTTATTGGGCAATAAATGAACGGACGTTGCTGAACATGCCCCTCACTGAGGCACTTGCTGTGGCAGTTGTTACAAGCACGGTGCCGCGTAACCCTGCAGTTGCTGGCAGTGCTGCATTGGCAGCAACATCCCCATGGCACTGAGACCCAGCCAGTGTACCTGGGGTGCAGGCACACTCCTAGCTAACAGCTTGATGAGGTCCCGGGCTTTGACTATGATGTAAGGGTCCCATGTTTTGCGTGTTGTGCGAACTGTCATGCTGCCCTCTACCAGGTTCAGCTCACAGCCAACACCAACTTCCTTCAAGGCTCTGGTGATTGCTGGCCACACCTCACGCAGGTACTTTTCTGCAGAAAGAGGGAGCATACATGCTCAGATGTGCAAGTGTGCTGATGAGCAACTCAGGTCAGAGAGAAACTACCCTGCTTCATATGTGCAACCTACCATGGCGGACTGTGGCCTTGGTTTGCTGACTGCAAGTAAGAGTCAAAGTGTGGAGATATCCTACTGTTCCCACAGGACCTGCTTGATTATGCAACCTCGAGGCTGGTCTTGCATGCACATGGCTGCTGACACAACTGCTGCTGCTGATACGCCTTCTGCCCGCCAGCTTGCACTGCTGCTATACGTTCGCGTGTACATCAGCTGGTGCAGACTTGCTGCGCACCCCTGTATTTAGGAAACAGCGTTGCGAAGCTGCTCTCTTCTAGCAACCCAGTTGGGTTGTCGTCTTTGGTGAAGGGGTCCACTTTCCAGTGGTCTATGCCATCATGGTCCCAAGGCTTGTCTTTCTTATGCTGTACAGCAAACAGGGGGCAGCCGTGCACACCCGTCTGGGGACTACCGAGTGCAGGCAGGGACTATCGGCCGAGAGCAGCAGCAATTGCTGTGCAAGCAAGTCAGCTCTCCCACACCGGGTAATGCTGGCGCGCACCCAGTGAAACGTATCCAGAAGACTGTTTACCACCGAAGCACGATGGGTACGACGCCTTACCTTTCCCTTGTGCTTCGGGGGCCGCTCGGAGGGCTGCTGTTGTGCTGCCTCGCCGTTCTCTGCCATGCCGCTATACGACCATGCACAAAAAAGCGTGGCAACCAAAGTCGATCAACAGATTCAATCAACGTTCCCAGCAGCACGGTTGACGCTGTGCCGAAATCACTAGAAAGGCTGGCAGCAGTGCTACAACAGGTGTGCCTGAATATGTAAACGCTAAGTAGACAGGTTTTATAACGACAGGTTATCAACCTCGACAGAAATGTGACTGCGTATCGCGCAAAGCAGGATTGAGAGACTTCAAGGTCAACACAGGCTGATAGGCGGAACTGGAGGTGGCGCAAGGCTTCTTAAAACGTACACAGCCAACAGATCCACACTGCAATGCACGCCCCAGGTCCCTTCGTGCGGTGCGGGCCCCGAGAGCCGCGCCGGTGGGTCTGCGGGGCTCTGCAAGGGCGAGTTTTTTTCTAAGCTGTACCCCCCAGTTATACTATAGGGGTAGGGAGCGGGTAGCAAGTGCCACGACTGGCTGCTCCACCCCCTGGGAGCGGGGAGCCGTGCTGAGGCTTGGGGTGCTCAGGGGGGGTGAGCGGGTCCGGTGCAGCACCAGCTGCAGGCCTCAGGCCTCAGTTCAGAGACCGGAGCAGTACCAGGTTGCTTGTATGACCAGAATCTTGTACTGCCCCAACAAGACTCTTAGCAGTCACCCAGACCTGTCAGTCAAGGGCCTGCCAAGCGGGGGGAGGGGGAGCGGGAAGCAACTTTGTTGGGGTGCTACTGTCGCTCCCCCCGGGAGAGCAACTTTGGCTGTTTGTGAGGGCCCTGCTCCCCCCGGGGGAGCGACCCGGACACCCTGATCCAGTAACTGGGGGGTACAGCTTCAAAAACCTCGCCCCAAGTATTGCAGACGTCTCAGAGGAGTATTGGAGAGTCTCCGGCTTGGTTCAGCCCAGCCTGGGCACAATACGTGGCTAGTAAACAAAGAGCATGACCAGAGCAGTGGCCACGCCAGACATGTGATATGTTCTGAGGCAGTTGTTTAGCTGCCTCAGGCCTGGTGACCCAGGTGTCCATGATCTGCTATACATGCTGGGTATGGACTTGGAATCTTATATAATAGACTGGGCCAATGCAATAAGATAGATGCTCTGACAAACTGAATGCCATGCGGGAGGGTCGCCACCCCGGGTGCCGCACACACCAGTGGTTGCCTGCTTACCAAGTGACATGCCGTACTCAACTTTGAATGCCGCGCTTGATGCGCCTATGCTGAAAACCCAACCCATTGTTGTAAAGTACTTACAGCAGCCCATCTCCGTGCCGAAATGGGCAGGTGAACGAACCAGCTGCCACTTCAGCCAACAAGAAGATGCAAGTATGGCAGTGATAAAGTCACTGCTTTTGGTGTTGTTGTTTCCGCCTCCGAAACGGGGCTCGGGGCCGATGGCCTCAGAGCTATGGCTGGTGGATAGCTTTTATATATAGTCAACAAGTAGCTGGTGAGTTACACAGCGTGGCTTTCAGCCGTGTGAAGCGAACACTGCATTCTGTACTCGCAAGTATGCCACTGGAAGCATCAAACGATGTTATAGTAGAGCTGTGTGCCGGCCAGAAACCAGACTGCTTATTCAGCAGCCTCGCCAGCATGTGACAAATACTGAAAGGGTAACAGTTGTGCATAAACACGAGTATGGATGGTATGGTTTCAGTAAAACCCAAAACAGAACTTCTCCGACACAAATTGCACTGAAATTGTATGCCCAGCAGAAGAACATCAACCCAGCAGAAGAACATCCAGTAAGACAATCATTCTACTGATTGCCGACCAGTGTCAATTATCAAAATTGTGACCCCGGCGCAAGACCCGTTTACATGACGTGCATTTGCAGCAAGTCATAGATCGTTTCAGTGCTGCTTACAGCACAGCTGCAAAAACATAGCTGATCGCTGCTGCAATGGATGTGGCCAACAGGCCCCAGGGTGCTGCAGAGCCGGCAGCTCCGGTTGGCCTCTTGACTGGCGTCCCAACGGTGGTCGGTGGGGTGCTGATGTCTGATGCGACATAGTCAACCTACACAGCAGACACACACAGGTTGTCTGCAGCTTCAGCAACCCCATTCACATCATGATGGCGAGCATGGTGACAGAAGTATTTGCTGCTGATTGAATCTGCAAAGTACAAGCAGCACCTAGCAGCAGCCGGAGCAGGAGCAGGCAAACGGCGCCATGATAAGCTGCTAGCCAGCTGAGGCGCTCACAACACTGCGTCTTCAAGCAATGCCCCAATGTTTTGTTATCAGCCCACCTGTGTCATGTTTTTCACATTTGCTCCTGTGTACTGGAAGGTGGCGTTTTTGACATGACCACAGACATCAGTGAAGACTACTGTGAATATGTGAGTGCTGTTGGTGTCAGCTGGTGCTGGCACTGATGTTGGCGTCACACAGTCAGGAATTTCCTCCCCATCGTTGTAGCATGCCTGCAGACAGTGCACACATGAAGACAGACGTCATCACAGCGCAGAGATATATGCTCTACTGCTCACAACGCCTGTGGTGAGGTGCTGACAACCCCTCCTGCTGTCACAAGTCAGTACGAATTTCGAAGGTCTGATGAGTTGATTCGAAGTGTAACTTGAGCCCAAATCGGGCAGAGTTCAACCAAGAACCTACCTGGCTGTCCTGCACACCAACAAACTGCCAGCTGAAGCTCAATCCAGTGGTGGTGTTCTTGGCATCTATGGAGTAAAGTGCAGGCAGGGTGCTGTTCTTCTGAATGCCAACCAGAGGTGTGGCTTCATCTGTGCCATTGATGATGGTCCAGCCCATAAACTCTGTGTAGCCATTGACCTCAGGGACGTCAGTCTGTTGGAGGCAGAGCAGAAACAACAGTTTTGTCACTGCTGACCTGGCACACAAGTCGCTATAGCAGTAGATTATGCTTGCTGTCCCGCGCCTTACAGGGTGCCAAAGCTGCTAGCAGAGCTGCATACATAGTGCCTTATGAATGTTCAACAAGTTGACAGCTCCACGCCTACCTGATTGATTCCTGCCATGCCCTGCAAGTCTACCAGGCTGGACAGCTTTGTCAACACAGACACCTTTGCAGACAGTCTGTAGTAGCCTTCCTGCACCTGGTCTCCGGTGGCAATGGTGAAACTGCTGTTGGTGGCATTGGCAGCCACAAAGAAGTATTTGTTGACCCAGGAGGAGTCATCTGTTCCCGACTCAGGTGTGAAGTAGTCGTTGTTGGTGAACTGCCTCAGACGCCTGGCAGCACTGCTTGTTGTAGCTGGCGCCGCAGTGGGACCTGAGCTCAAGTCCTGGGCATAGGCACCCCATATCTGAACAACTGGCTGGAAGAGCAACTGGGGCGTGCCGCCAGCTGAGGATACTGCAGCACCATTCTGAGTCAGGTACTGTGCTGCTGGACTGACATCGGTGGCTACCACATTGACTGCAGGATCAAAATAGGAGCACAAACACGTCAGATGTATCAAGGACTGGAGCCAATTGGGAAAACAAAGCCAGCCAGGCTGTTGAGCCATAGGGAGCTCTGCCCAGATGCACAAGGCTGCCAGGCTGTCTTGGATTATCACACTACTTTCCTGCCAAGCGTGTCAGCTGCTCTCAGCGCAACTTATCAAGCTACTTACACTCAGGCTCTACCACATCATCTGGTATGCATTGGCTGAATGACAGTTTCGCCTGTGCCTGGCCATTGTTGCGATACCAGCAGACCTTCCTTGTGGATGAGAAAGAAGTTGGGAAGGCCTCAGGCTGGTTGCTGATGCTGTAGCCAGTCACAGTGGTGACAATCAGAGCACATGACTCCCCCTGCAGGACAATGGCAAGCAGCATTGGGCCTATGATGCAGCAATGCGCTCAGCAAAGACAGCACGCATGGTGCAGCGGCATGTCTTCGTAAGTGTCCCTGCACTATCTTGCCTGCTGCATCAATAGTAAAGCTGTGCTTGTTTACTTCCTCAGCTGTGTGTGCTACTGCTTGCCTGCTGCTCAAATGTGCTCAAATGCTAGTGATGGCAGTATGACTTGTATCACACGTGCAGCCCTCTGCGCCTGTAACAGGGGCCGCAGCTTGAACGGTTCGACAACGCAAACCAAGACAGCTGTTCGTACCTCTGCAGGCCATCCTGTGACCTCTAGCTTTCCTGCATTGCCAATTTTCTCACTCGTCAGCGAGTCTGAGCCACGCTTGATTGTGTAAGACCAGGTGCCTGGGTTGGTCACTTTGTAGCTGGTAGCCTGCAGCCTTCGTCTGACTGCTGGAGCGTAGGCTGATACACAGGAGGAGACATCTTCGTTGACTGTCATGAGGGGCGATGCGGGAACGAAGTAAAGAACGGGGTTGATGGTGTCACCCCCATAAGCCTTCATCGCCACCTTGAGGACACCATTGTTCACAGAGTAGCTCGAGTCCAGCAAGCCAAGCATATCACCGTCCTGCTGACTGGCTCTTGACCAAACCTCAGGGAACGCACAGTTGGCTGCCCCTGTGCATGGAGTTGTCACGAAGCTGCCATTCGCATGGCGCACTATCTTCTGAACAGGAGCCCCTATCTCAGCAGCTGTTGGGAAGAAGTTGAGGGTCGGGTCGCATGGGTTGAACGCAGCCTCTGTACCTGCGCACATTTCACCACACACAACACAGAGGAGTAAGCTCCTCAGAAATGCTCAGCAGCTGTGCTTGCAGCGCATTGTCCATGGATGCTACCGTAGCAGTGACTGCAAGTGCGTTGCTGGTTGCTTGGGACCGGATAGCAGATGCTGTGCTGTGCGAGGCAGTAGTGGGGTAACATTCAAAACGTAGCCTTGATTACAGTGTGCTTCGCAACGCTGGGCGTTCGGTGGCCACACCGTTAGCACAGATGGGGCAGAGCAGCTGCTCATCTTGCTCACCGGCACACAGGAGTGTAACCGCCAGCAACGAGGCCAAAAAGCCTCCAAAACCCACTGTTTTGAGCACCATTTTAGCCTCTAAGTGGAGATTTTGAGTTGCTAGACTACTTCCCGCTCACTAGCTGCTTTTAGCCGCAATGTTGCTCCAAGTGGGCTAAACCACAAACTTTCTGCACTTGTGTCTGCATATAGAGTGCCTCGCAGTTTTATAGTTGACGCCCAATACCGTCAGGCAGCCGTTTGGTATTTGAATGCCCAGTAACAAGAACATGTCACCTATCGCGAATGGATAGGGGGACGCGAAGAAGCTTGTAAGATGCAAGAAACTGAAATAATCTCGGCTTAGCTGGCACCGGCGTACGTCGGGTGTCACGTAGGGCAGTCGACAATTGTAGCCGGTAGGCGCGCTGGCACGCAAAGTGTTTCAGCTTTAGCGACTTCATGCACTCAGGTTTTTGGTTAAGTCTACCTCTTGCCCTCGGCCACTGCATGTTGGCCGAGTTTGAGAGTTCGGTGTCCTCATCACTCAGTGACTGCATACACTGCTGTACTGACTACAACTTGGAGCTTGCTGATTCAAAAGCAGTTCACTGCACTGACATGTGAAAAGGACAGCCGATTGCAGCACACCCATCACGACATGTGAGTCTCAGAGCCTTTAGTCACTAAGAACAGGTGGTTGTCAGATCCTGCACTCGCTCCTAGGTTCTATGCATGCTGCTCAGCTGGCAGCACAGCCACCTGGATGATCCATGACACACGCAACAGTCACCAGCAGCAGGGTCCCTGCTTGAAGATGAGCAGGCAACCAGATGGACAGGTCTCAAGCCATTCAAGCGCCATTCAAGCTAGCTTGAAGCCATGGCTGCATATGGTATAGTAGGCATTGGAAGGCCGCATGCAACAGCCAGCAATCAGAAGGCCACATGTAACAACAACAATTCTCATAAGTCACAGTTTCGACCACATAGAAAGCAATAGCTTTCCAAATGCCACATCCTGGAGTGGGTAAATGTTCTGTTCACTATCTAGAAAACCCATAATTGTGCATGTCCCAGCACAACAATGTGCGTCATTGCAGCGCAGCAATACTACACTGTACTGGCAGTGGAGCTACTCACTGCTTTACTAGCACTGGCCACACAATGTACAAAGTGGTGACCTCCTTAATTGCCCCAAGCAAACAGCCTGTACATGTGTACAGCATCCCATACCATTTACAAACCATCCCAGGAATCGACATAGCCTGCAGAAAGAAGCTGCACATCCTAATATACACACCCATGCTGATTATATTACATTTCCGCACACATCCACAGTGCCTGTACAGCTGCGCCATGGCTAGTGCAGCATGGCTGCCATCATCAACATGCTGACGAAGGCCATGGCAATAGTTGCTATGAAACTGCTTCCTGCAGCGCTGGCGTTGCTGGTTCTTGCAACAGGCTTGCCAATGCCGGTTGTGGCGCCATCAACCTACACAGGTCATACGGCAGCAACAACATGTTATTCAATATTCAAAGCGGCTTGCAAAAGCATAAGGAGGCTGCATGTTACATCATATAACGGTGAGGCACGCTGCAGAACCGTGTGCATTCAAGTCAAACAGGATGTCAACTACTGTGTTTTGGCTACTGCAGTGTTCCTGCAGCTCCAGCAGGCTACAACTCAGCAACAAGACACTCACCGCAGTGTCAGCAGTGACTCCAGCAGACGTGTAGCTGTACTGGGCCTTCTTCATTGAGCCGCAAACATCAGTGAACTCAACTATGAAGGTTGCCTTGGCTCCAGCAGCTGATACATCCAATGCTGGCACTGTCAGGGGCGACACACAGTCTGCAATTAGTGTATCACCATGGTAGCAGTTCTGCGCTGCCTTGATGCCCACAAACTTCCAGCTGAAAGTGATGGCATCACCGGCCTTGATTGCCTTGTTGGCCTTGTTGCTGGAGATGTCACTCAGCAGAGTGGCACTTTTCTGCACACCAACCTCCTCGAAGTCCAGCAGCTTGGTGGACATGATCTCTGTTTTGCCCTGCACCAAAAACATCAAACCAAAGCCGTCAGGTTACCACAGAACAGCAAGGGCCCCTTGTCGCATGACACGTCCACTAGAGCATGTATGTATCCACGTCCAACAACAGTCTGTTGGATTGCTGCCAGTGATAAATCTGTGACCTGTGTTTTGTGACAAAGGACTGCAGTACTTGTGATCAGTACTGGCATGACCTGCAGGACAAGTGCTGTTTCAGACTGGACCAGTACAGCAGGTCGCTGCAGGACGAGGCTGGAAAGGCCAGGCAGAGCATCAAACAGCATACATACCTGAACCTCAACGCCATATGAGTCAGTCTGAGCAATGATGCCCTTGCCGACAGTGTCAGCAATGAGGTTGCCAAAGTCGCTGATCATCGACACCTTGGCTGACAGGTTGTAGTAGCCCTCCTCCAAGACATTCTCATCCAACACATAGCTCAACACAGAGTCTGATGTGATGTTGGTGTCCAGGACAATGTACCTGCAGACGCATGCATCAAGAAGATGGGACATCTCAACTGCCGCACAAATGTGTGACTGGTGTGCGACTTCACGTCACCTCGCACAGTCTGTGATAAAGCACATCCTGGCTGTTTGGCTGTGAGTTGGAAGTTACATATTCAGCTCGATGCAGAAGCTGCAGTGCCCGGCATCTGCTGTATGTACCTGTTAATGAAGTTGTAGCCCTCCTCCATTGCAGCATTCAAGTCAAATGACTCAGTCACTTGTGAACCGTCAAGGTTGCGGCTCTTGCGGCCAAACAGGTGCACAACTGGCCTGAACAGCAGAGCCGGAGTGTCATCACTGGCCATCAACACCTGGTCGCCGTTTTGTGTCAGGTTGCGGGCCAGAGGGCCAATGCTGCTGATGTTGACGGTGACTGCAGGGCAACAGTGTGTTGCATGTTGAAAAATTGCATTGCAAGACCTGGTTGCAGCGGACACTGACCCCCAATTACGTGAAGAGCATGCAGTTGCTAGGCAGCAACTTGCAGCCTGACTCAGCATCAGCGGCAACTCGGTCTCATGACCAGTAGCTGCTGCATGTACAGACTTACGACCAAGCACTTACATGTCTTCTGTGAGCACATGTCAAAGGTGAGCTTGGCCTCCGAGTGTCCATCCACCGGCTTGTACCAGCAGATCTTGCGCACAATACTGGCAGGGGCGTAGGCACCGTTGTCAGATGTGAACTGGAAGCCACTGATTGTCACACGAACTTCAGCACAGTGGTCACACTGCACAGTCACACACCAATTATGTCATGTCACGCCATCTCTATCTATCATACAACCAGACTATACTGCCCTGCACTCTGTCAAGGGCGCAGGGAGGCTTCAACGCAGAATCAAGCAGGCAGCTGTCTGTGCCAGCTGTTTCTGTCACCCGTTGTCTGGATTTCTGTTACGGCTGCTTGGGCATATATTGCAGTTCCCCAATAGTTTCCTAGCTGTTTTGACAGCAGGCTAAGAAGTCAGTGCCAGCTTAAACTTGCGAGGTGACCTGTCAACATTTCCAACTTTGAGGTTTGTTTGCATCCTGGCAGCAATTCTATGGGGCACACCAACTGACGAAATGAATCTTACCACAGCTGCATTGTCGTTTGGCAGTTTGATGACTCCAGCTTTGCCGTTCTTCAAACCCTGAGTGGCAGCTCCGCCATCGACTGACACAGTGAAAGACCAGCTTCCTGGCTGGCTCACATTGACCTGCTGAGGCTCAGTCACATTCAGTCCCGCAGCCAACAGTTTACGAGCCACTTCTGGAGCTGCAGGCAGGGAAAGGAACACAACAGCAATCTCTGGTACACAGTGCCACAAGCTGGCCAGTGAGGTAAGCCTCATTCAGCCTGCTGTTTGGTGCTGCTGGAGCATCGATGTGCTGGCTCTGAATGATATCATACGACACTACATGTGCATGCAACACAACAGCAACTTCAAGTTTGCTATTGTAATAATTATCAGCCAGGATATGGAACTTCCATATCCATGATAGTATCATGCCAAGCATGTAGAGCCTTGAACCACAAGCAGTGCCCATGGGCCAAGAATGATGCAGCTCGGACACCCACTGTGCTATGTCACTCACCAGCCGGGATGCAGCCAGTCACATCACTGCTGGCCACAAGCAGTGGGCTTGACACTGTGAAGTACAGCTTTGGTTCGCCCCATGGTGGCAGTACAACCTTCAGCAGGCCATCGTCAACACTGGTGTCACTGCCTGGCATAAGACTACCGTCGGGTGTTACTAGGGCCGTCTTGAGCTTTGGCATGTAGTTGACTTGGCTGCTTTTCAAGAACACAGGCCTGCAGAAGGGACAGCAGTAATGGGGTGGGCATGAAGAGTGCATGTGGTCCAGGCACAGGCGTCCCTGGCAAGATCTACATTCTTTGATGTTCTCGTATCTGCAAGATATGACGCTGATTTGCTGGAACAAATAGAGGTGCTACTCACTCTGGATAGGCACAGTTGTCGTCGCCAGAGCAGGTGACCAGAGTGGCATTGCCATTGCTGTCATAGACGGTGGTGGTGATAGGAACTGCCGGGTCTATTTGATCGGCTGTTGGGAAGAAGTCGATAACGGGGTTGCAGCTTGACCCTAGAGTCAGAAGCTGGGCGCTAGCGAGGAAACCTGCGAGGCAGCGAGAAGAGGTGCGACACAATCAAGACACTTCACGCCACAAGACCGGCCTGAATTCCATTCGAGGCAGTTGATTGGTGTTTCTGAGTGTGTTCACGATGTCCCGCATTGTCTAAAAGAGCGCAGGACCGTGTGCAGGTTGTCAAGCAGCAAATCTCTGGACAAACAGTTCATTACTGCTGAAAGCCCTTTGTTTCACGAGGCACTGAAAATGTGTGTAGCATACGTAGTATGTGGTAACATATGCTCTATTCAAAGGCTGCATAGCATGCAGTTGAGTATTCACCCCAGGAGTGAGCTCACCTCCCGAAACCAGCAGTGTGCTTAGGGCGAGGAGACGAAGACCCATCTTATCTTATCTTCTTTCTTTGGATCGAATCAGCTGTCTTTCAACGTCACAAAGCTGAACGTGAGCGTGTAGTAGCTGGGTGCACGTGCGGGCGGGGACAGTACTGTACTGCGGTAGCTTGCTGTAACGAACCCTTCGCTATACACTAGTCAGGATGTACTAGTTACAGCAGCTGGTTGTATGACGGCATGGCATAGCGGCCCACCACTATGTACTGCACTTCGTGAGGAGCTACAGGGACTAACATGTCTGTGGCGAGCAACTGACTCGCCTCGATTAGCACGCCCGCCAATTGCAGCATCATATGATGATCAGGACACATGAGTTACAAGCGCAGCAGTTGCGTTGATGATTGTTATCACAAATAGCAGCTGGGCGGCTTGACCCGCTTGGTCCTGACAATGGTCGATTGCAAGAAGCTCAGTCAGCGCTGAGTCTAGCAACGGCAAACCGTCAAACGATGTCTGCTCAGACGAATAAATGATGCACCAAAATCACACTCCCAGACTAAAACTAACGCGATTAGATCCCAGGCAGACTAAGTTCATCCAGGATCCCACCGCAGAGGTCTAGACCATCAAATGTTGAGTTATGAGAAGCCTACGTCAAGTTGCACCTAGTTGCCCAACAACTATCTGCTATACATATTCTACAACATAACTGCGAAGCTAGCCAGCAGCAAAGCTGCAGATGCTAGCAAACTGAATCCAGCTGTGCTGGCACTGCTGCGAACGCTCTTGGTCACTGCTGGCAGCTCCATGTTTCCTGATGTCACAGGGATGTAGTCAACCTGTAGTACAGCAGCAGCACATCACTCATTCATCACACTGATGGTGTTAACAGAAGATGACATACTCATCTGACATGTAAGCCAGTGGGCCATTTTCTTATGGCAAACATCCACATTGTTGCAGGCCAAACAGACTGCAGTTGTACCGGCGATACACATGGCCCACCAAGCCTGCAACACATTCAACATGTTGTACATTGCAGCACGCAAGACTCACCTTGCTGACTGCCTTGACTCCCTCCTGTGTGTATGTGTACTCAGCGTCCTTTGTGTTTCCACACACATCCTCAAACACAACGCGGAACTTGTGCTCCTTGCTGTCATGTGCCACATCCTTGGCCTGGACTACCAGACCTGACCGGCAGTTGGGGATCTCCACGTCATCATGGAAGCAGCGCTCCTGGCCAATACCAGCAAACCTCCAGTAGAAGGTGATGGGCTCACCAGACTGCAGACAAAATGCAAAGCAGTGGTGAGACAATGCCAACATGGCGTAACTGGGTTGCTGCGGCTACCAGTGCCCTGCTTGTGCGAGCGCCAAACCAGCTGCTGACCTGCCCCTTGGCATTGTCAAAGTAGCGGCTTCAATGCAGCTGTTGCTGTTCCTGCACTGACTGCTAATTGCTGACCTGAATGGACCTGTTGATCTTGTCAGATGTGATCTGTGAGATTGTTGTCTTGCTCTTCTGCACTCCGACCATGCTCGTCTCATTCACAACAGTCACGCCGAGGGCCTCCGTGAAGCCACGGACATCTTCACCATATGAGTCAGTCTGCGAAACAGCATACAGTAAGCAATTCACTCTGCCAGGTCACTGTGCAATTGCAAAGGCTGCAGATACAGCTACGCCGCTGGCATGTTCTCAAAATCAGCCAGCGTTCTCAAAACCAGCCAAATGTTTCCATTGTTGTAGCTGGTGACTCACTGTGCTGAGAGTGCAACTTTCCCGCTACACGGTGTAGCAAGATGGTACTGCACAAAGTGATTGCAGCTGCAACTTGCAGCAGCTGCCATGTGCAGATCCAGCCTGGTCCTACCTGCACGATGGGGTTCTCTCCCTCCAAGTCAATCAAGTAAGGGTACTGAGACACCAGCGCCACCTTTGCTGAGAGCTTGTAGTACCCCTCATCCAGCTGGTCCTCATCTAACTGAATGCTGAGTGTGTCTGTGCTGTTGAGGTCGGCTGGCAGCACCAGGTACTTGTTGATGAAGTTGATGGGGTTGTTCATGCTGTCATACTCAATCTCCTGCATAAGTTTGACAGGCGGCTGGGATCATTCAAAGCTCAGCCACACTGGCAAGTTGCCATATCAGCGGGATGCTCCAGTGATACAAGGTACATGTGATACAAGCAAGTTTAGTCACTGTGCATAGGCTTAGCAACCACGGCCAGCCGTAAACTACTGCCGCAGTTGCTGCAATAGCAACTGCTTTGCTGGGAGTTCAAATCGGTTGCCTGAATAGTGGCTTAACAGGCAGGTTATGCCGCAAGGGCCGATCAGCGGTGGTAGTGTCCTCTAGGTGTTACCTTGATGACCTCGCCATCCAAGGTTCTGTTCTTGCGGCCGAACAGGTGGATCACAGGGCGGAACAGCAGCTGCTGCTTGCCGTCAACCTTCACGTTCTCGCCATTCTGCGTCAAGTTCTGGAGCAGAGGGTACACGTTGGTCACGTTGACAGTGACTGCAACAACAACAACAGCAGCAACAACAGTACAAGATTAACTGATAGAGCATTTGCAGCACAGCGAAAGTAGCAGGGGTTATGTGGGGGCAATCTGCATTGCAACTGCTGACTGAGCCATGCTGAAAACAGGCCTAGCAGCTGTGCATAGAGACCTGGGCCAGGCAGACAAGGTCGGGTGACAATTTCAATGCACTGATTAGCTCATGAGGGCGTTTGACACTTACAGTACTTGCTGGTGCACATGTCAAACTCGAACTTTGCCTTGGCCTGTGTTGAGATCCTGTACCAGCAGACCTTCTGGCTGCTACTGAACTTGCCGGGGAAGCCAGCAATAGCGGGGCTGACCTTCATGCCCTCAACTGTCACAGTCACCTCGGCACAGTGATCACCCTGCAGTGGAAACAGCCAACACAGCACATTGATATCAGCTGCAGTCCATATTCAGCACTCAGCGCTAGTGCACACTTCAGCACTCAGCACTAATGCACAAGCAAAATTGTAGACAGTCTACTGCATCCTGTCTGCACATGTAGGACAGCAGGGCATTGACGTTGTCTGTCGCTGTCATATCACGGTGGCAAGAGTGGCTTACAGAGCTCAGTGCAGCTGGCGGAGACTACAGCGACTCACATCGACGTTGAGCTTTGCAGGGTCCAGCTGACCAGACCGACCAGCAATCTTAATACCAGGAATGGGGTTGCCACCATCGTATGCGATGTTGTATGACCACTTTCCGGGGCTGGTCACTGTGTATGTCTGTTGAAGTTTGCGGGTGCTGGATGGCTGGGGTGCCAAGGAGTCAGCACATTCTGTAGCATCTGAGCCAGCTGCCAGGAACGGTGTTACTGGGGCGAAGAATAGACGGGGCTTCTCGCCACCGTACTGCTTGAAAGCGACCTTCAACAGGCCGTCTGCAATATCTGTACCCAGTTTCTCCATGTACACAGTCTGGTTGGCCTCTGCCCAGACTGTTGGGTAGTTGCAGACCATGTCCCCTTGGCATGTTTTGTTATTTACAATTTGTGGCTCTCCAATCTCGTTTGCGGTGGGGAAGAAGTTGATTCGTGGAGCACACGGGTCGACCGCGGCGTTGGCTATGCCTGCGCATGATTATCCGGGACAATTGGCAATACAGACGCCACCAACTCAGCCTTGGAGTACCTTGGTGACAATAATTATGATATATTGAGAGGCTTGGACCATGCGATGCGACACACGGGAGTCTCCAGGAACTGAAAAGCTGCATGGCGCAAGCGCTAGGCATGTTCCATCGCTGCATGCAAAGCACTGCGGTTGCGTATTAACTGCAACATTGTGCTGGCATTTGAAATATTAGCTGGCTGCCGTTGCTTGGACCAACAACAGAAAGTGCCATTCCGCAATCCAGTACAAAAGCAGCGATACGGCCTACCTGCGGATAGAGCCAAGATCGCAAGCGCGATCATGTACTTTGAAGCCATAATAAAGCACTCTAGCTGTTACCGGGCAGCTGATCAGTGCTCCAAACCACTCTCGACCTGGTAGCACTACAAGCCTAGTCCGAGTCTGTTGCTTCCTTGTTTATTCTTGCTCACAAAGGGGCGTTCCAAGCAGAAACTCTTCTGACGTCGCGTTAACAGCACAGTGGCACATATGTATCCCACGAGAAACGCATAACAGCCCTGGCACATAACAGGTAACGGACGTTGGCAAACAACCATTATTCACTGATCAAGAGCATCATCACCACTTCTAATAACCACCACCCCTGGCCGCGTCATCCAGCAGAGACTGATACGACTCGTGCTCGGCAGTACTAGCTTTGGGCGCCATCGCGGCACTGCCCTCGCTAGCCCTGACAACTCTGCGCGTTTTGATCTCAATGTGCAAATGACCCGCGAGCTCCTCCCGCGCGGCTCTGACTTGCTCCAGGGGGCCGTCCCAGGCGCTGATTAGCAGTACATCGAGAGCAGACTCCATGTCCTCGGCGGAAACCGTAGGAAATATGCTGCGAGCACCGCGTCCTTCTTCTCCACTTGAATCAGCTCCGTCTTCTGGTAGTTCCGCTTGCACGGCAAGCATCTGTATGTACAGCTGCTCTGCCATGTAACGCCGCACCTGCAGCAGCAGTGGCAGCAGCACAGGTTGGGCAAGCATTCTATCGCTAACGACCTCATAGACACCTGCAAGATATTCGCTGGCTCAACAGATACAGTCAGGATGCAGCCACCAGGCTACACACTGCAGTAACTGGCTGCCAAGCACAACTTGCTTTTCAACACACTTGGTGGGAGCTGCAGCTTGCAGCTCACTGCGCCAAGCACTTGATCAGCACTCCTCATACCTTTGGAAAGCGATTCACAAGCATGAGCATAACTGACTGTATAGCAGCAGCACTGCACCCTTCACTGCATGCCAGCTGAGCCATCAATGAAGCAGCTTCCAGCAGCTTCGCCACGTCACCACACCCTTTGATGTCCTGCTTCAACAACTGCAGCACACCCCAGGCGAACGCGCTGTTGCCACTGCTGGAGCTGTCCCCTACTGGGGGTGCTGCGCCAGCAGCACCAGCAGCAGCGACTGCTGCTTGAGTTGCTGGGTCTGCTACGAGCACTTGTGTTGGTACAGCAGCGAAGTCTGCATGGGTTATGAGGAGAGCTGCTGTCTTGATGAGCGGGTATGATAGCCTGGATGACCTGCACGCCACACATAGTATGATATCTGTCCAATGCGTGGCACATTAATCACCACCAAAGTGGCTGGCTGGCATTAGCTGAGGAATACGATAACAGGGGCTGACAGCGCATGTACTGCCAGTGCCTTGAAGGTACTCCAGATGCTGGACAATGGGCTACAGTGTTATTACACGATACCCCAGGGCGGCCTGATAACATCAGTGAACGTTGTTTGCGCCCCTGATCTGCTGCAGCCGCTCATGCCTTTATCACACAAACAAGGACAATAAACACAAAGCATGGTGTCAAATCTGTACAAGCCTACCCCAGATTCTGCTGCCAAAGCTTCAGCAGCAGCCCAGCAACATCCCTTCTGAGCTCATGTCTGTCCTGGCCTCCCATCGACCCTGCTGAAGACACCTCGACTTGTGCCAGTAGCGCAGATGCTGCTGCCTTTGCCAGCCCAGCATCAACTCCACCTATACATGCAACCAAACCCTCTAACAAAGACATCCTATACCACGGCAGCTGCAGCAGCGCCGCAAGTCTAGGAACACATGCTAGAGATGCAATCCCTGCAAGCTCGGCAGCGTCCCCTGGCATTGCTGCTGCTATGGCAGCAGCGCCAGGTACTACTGCTGCCGTGGCAGGCTGTGCCAGCATAGACTTCAACAGTAGCAGTGCCGATTCCCGCAAGCGGGCTATGCGCTCTAGGCCCTGACGCAGCAAGCCGGGGACGACTAGGAGAGATAGCCGGTAGTGGATCTGCGGTATTGCTACTGGATGCCAACCAAGATCTGCTGTTGCTGCTGCTGTTGCTGCTGCTGTTGATGCCTGCTGTTCAGGTTGGCTCATATCGTCTAAACGTAAGCTGGCTGCTCCCTGTGCAAGCAGATCTGCTGCATCTGGCAGCTGGTGCTGCTGTGAAATTTGCTGGGGGGTGCCCTCCTGCTGCTGCTGCTGCTGCTGCTGCTGCTGCTGTGCCATAGCTCCCAAAGCCAGAGTGAGCTGTGCTAGACCATTCATGGCTGCTTCTCTCACCCAACTGCCAACGTCACCTGTCAAGACACACATGCAACCGCACACATGTCTGAGTTATTCTTGGAATGGACTGTGGGGTCGTTGGCCCCACCGGCGGTCAAACACACGAACCCAAGTGCACAATCATTACAACAAGCATCAAAAGACCTCCCTGGAATCGGCATGCCTTGAGAGAAGCTGCTGTCAGCTATACAGTAACCCGGATGCACACACACCTCTGTTATCTCTAGTGTAGTCATCAAGAGCAGCAAGCAGTGTAGGACATACACACTCAGTCACAACTGCTGCAGCTACTGCTGGTTGACTAGCTGCTGCTGCTGGTGGTGAGGAACCCAACAGCTCCAAAGTGAGCTGTGCCAGTGAGGTGATAGCTGCAATGCGTGTCTCAATAACAAAACCAGTCATAGGGTCCAGGGGTGCCTGCAAAATGTTGCAGCAGCAGCAGTAGCAGCAGCGTTGAGCAGGTCACTCACAACCAGGCTGCTGCACAAGCAGCTGATCAAGTGGTGCAGATGGTGTGCAATCTGTGCTGCCAGGTGCTGCGTCTGAATTTTGTAACCATGTTGTGAGCTGGGCCAGAGGTAAGGTTTGCAACTGACAGCCATGACTGTGTCTAGACATCAAAGCGAATCATGGGCCCAGAGACGCCTGCAAGATGGAGTCAGCAGTTGTGATGCACTTCATCATTCAAGGGTACATGAGCGATCAGCTACTTCGATCAGCTCTAGGTAACAGATTGTGCAAACATGACAGTGTAATCATGCTCCAAGTCCACTCCCCCAGTAGCCACAGCAGTTGCGAGGCCGCAAGACCTCCATGGGCCATGCAAGAGGACTCAGGACATAAACCCTGAACCCTAAAGCTGGCTTCAATACTGACAATCGTGCAGCCAAATGTTGATCCACATTGTACCTGTGCCACCCTCGCAAGCAGTCCCAGCAGCTCAGCAGCTTGTTCCTTCACCAGCCCCCCAGGCAGAGCTCCCAATGCAGCAGCAGCACCTTTCCTGGCAGCAGGCAGCACCTCTCTATCTCTCAACCGGTTGCAGCACTGATCTACCAGCTGCAGCAGCTGCTGCCGCATGGCACTGTCAGTTTGGAAGGCCCGGGTGTGGGCTCTGAGTGCTGCGACTCCGCTAGCTTGTATGATGTTCTGAACATGACTGAGGCAATCGAGGATCAACCGGGAAGCAGCTTGGTGGTACTGCTCGGTTAAGGGCAGTTGCAACGGCTGTCGCTGCTGCTGATGGGTGTTAGGCTGCATGTTACTGGACGTGTTACTTTCATCCGCTGGTGTCTCTAGATCTTCCTGTGGATCCAGATCTGCATCATCGGCTGCTGATGATGCCCGTTGGATTTTGCTGTCCTGCCGCTGCTGCTGCCGCTGCTCTTTAGCTGACATGTCTTGCTCTGCCTGATGACGTTTGTTCGGCTTGAAGTTCAGCAGCGGTACAACTGCTAACCCCCCTGTAGCTGCTGCTACCTGCTCTATAAATCTCGCTGCAGCCTCCCGCATAAGCTCGCCACCTTTACCCCTGTACATCCCTGCAGATTCAAGCTGAGTCAGCACCCCAGCAACCTTCGGTGCTGCATTGCTGTCAAGGTTATGTAATCCTGCTGCTGGCAGTGCTGGCAGCAGCTCAGCTAAGCCAATGACAGCGCCAGTGCGGACCTCCAGGACGTCACTAGTGACTAACCCTAGCAGTTTGGGTAAAGCTGAGTCGGCTAGTCGCTGGGCTGCTACAGGTGCTAACGCTGCTAAACCCATGGCTGCTAAAGCCCTAAGGGCTTTGTCCCAATGACGTAGCTTGACTAACAACAGATGATCTAGCAGCGGAGCTGTATACTGCGGGAACGACGCGATGAACGGCGCCACGCGAAGGTAAGCGCTGCTGACGTTGCCGACCGAGTAATAGTCGGCGACCGCTAGGATCTCCAGCCCGTGTGGGAAGCTGCCCAGTCTGCCGACGCACTCCTGGAAAGCTGACGCCGCTGCGCGCCGGCAGTTGACCTCCCGATCGTAGCAGGCGACTACCAGCAGGCTAGTCGAGAGGGCAGCTACGCAGCCCGCCAACTGGGCAGGATCGTACGCGCGGGCTAGTGCCCAGCAGACGTACGCTCCAGCATCGCGCACGTGAGCTCCAACGCTGTGTGGGCCTCGACGGACGTCGTACGCCAGGGCTTGCTGCAGCAGGCCGGCGACGGATTCTAACCGGTCCGCTGACAGAATGCTGCGCCGCGCGAGCTCCGCAATCGCCAGGCAGCCGCCATGCCAGGAAGTGTCGGGTTCTGCACAGCATTGAAGGCAGCAAGCATGGACCGTGCTATCAGGCTGGTGACGACCCAGTGCAGATGCTCACTGCAAGCGATGTTCTGCTTTGCTGACAAAGCACCCAGAACACTCACAAAGTCACGCGACCTAGTTCTCACAATCACAACGGCTCAGTCGTGCGCCCACTGTCGGACCTTCGCATGCTACAGAACCTGCCTGTGGAGGTATTATCTTTGCATGACAAGCGTGTGCATGTAGCAGGCCTGCATACACGAGTGAAAAGCATGTCCTGAGTAGAAGGCACACTCCCATCAAACAGGAAACATACTGGCATAGAAAGTGTGATCTGATAGCGCACCTGATGGTGACAGCAGCCCCAGAGCTCCATCCACGACCTCTTCTGCTAGCTCCAGAGGCAAGCACCCCGCCAACCTCCCCACACCTTTAGCTGCACTCCACCTCACAACAGTATCCTTATCAGAGCAGCTCGCCAGTAAAACCCCAATCAACTCCTCTATCTGCTCTGGCACCTCGTACTCCTCCTGCCCAGTATCTGCTGCCGCAGCCGGTGCTGCTGCTTGGGCTAGGCCCGTGCTAGCAGCAGCAGCAGCCGCCTCAGTCCCAGCAGCACCTAGATTCTGCCCCAGATCTGCAGCTGTGCGAGCGTATCTCCAACCAGCCAGCTGCGGGGGCAGCAGCGTGAGCCCCACCCGCTGCACCAACTTCACCGCTAACTTCCGCGCAAGCATGTTATTGCTCAAACTGCTCCTGCTGGAGCTTTCGTCGCCAAGCAGTTCAGCAAGCTGTTGCCAGATGCTAGGCGCTAGGGCAAGCAGCTGGTCCCTGCGGCCGAGCTTGAAGATCAGAGCTAGGGTTTGCAGGACGCCAGGTAGTAGGAACACTGCTGAGGGGCCCTTTGCTGATGCTAGGGCCTGCTGTTGCCAGGTCATGAAGTCTTGCAGTGCTGCTGACATGTCGGGCCGGGTGAGGAGGCGGGCGAGCAGCAACGCTGCCATCTCCCGCACGACACCTGTAGACAGGCAGACCATGACATGCTTAGCTTAGCTATGCAGTGATATGCCTGCCGGCACCACCAAGCAGGCTGCCTGATTCACGCCTGCGAGTGACTGGTTGCAGGGCAGGCCAGCAGACCAACACCAACACATGTGTACAATGTACATTGTACAAACCTTCTCCAAAGGTTTGATATCATGTACAGGCTGGCATCAAGGGCGGCCTGTTGGTCTTGAAGGGCTACAGAGGCCAGGGCTGGAAAGGGCTGGACTGCTTGTGCTGAACTGCTGCTACAGCCCAAGTGATTGGCCCCTGATTACCTGGATGCTGCAGATACTCCTGGCACAGCTCCATGATCTTGGCTGCTAATGGTGTGTAACCCCTTTTGGCTGCTGCTGTACTTGCATCATCTGTGACGGAGCTATCCAGTATGAATAGGTCGAATGGTATGAGGACCAGTATGGAGAGCCATAGCAGCAGAACTGCTTGTGCCTCCCACAATGCGATGCTGCTGTCATCACCGTTGGCAGCTGCTGCTGGGTGTGCAGCTTTCACATAGCCCAAGACCTGAAAAAGAAACACAGTTAGCAACACGACTGACGAATGCGGCTTACTCCGGAGTTTCTAAATTTGCTGGTGTCCTGTCGTAGGTGGCCAGAATGTTCATACATTCTGCTGGATTTTACACTTGGGCGCTCAGCTGCCCACAGAACGGGATGCATCTGCCCAAAGCCTGCGCTGATGGCACCCCTGACAGTTTCGTACTGCAGCAGCGACAACGTTTCTGGCATTGCATGCTGCAGCGATTCATTTACGCGCAGGCTATCTGCCACTCAACACTGTGCCTGGTCCCTGTGCTGTGCTGCCCCGCTACCTGACCATGCACGACTGCAGTGCAGTTCGACTGCTGAATGCTCATCAGGCTATTGCCCTATCAGAACAGAGGCACAACAGAACAATAATAATGCCATAGCAGCGACTGGCCATACCTGCAGTACTCTCTCCAAGTCTGCTGCTTCATGCGGAAAGAAGCGCACTACTGTCTTGTACCCACGCACTGTGATCAAGACGTGCAGCAGCCTGCACACGTCTTGTACACTTGCTGTGTCTTCTGCAGTGCTTGTCATGGCGGCTTGTCGTAACAGGACCGCCAGGGGTTGCACAATAGATTCCAGACAACCATCCAGCAGCTGTGGCTGTTCCTGATACTTGGTCAGCTGCAAACGCAGAGACGCCAGCGTCAGCTACCATCCACAAGCATCCTATCAAAAGTGTAAAAACTCTACGTACTATTGCTTTGTAGCGACCGTAGCAGGATCGAGCGGTTTGCCCCTTGCTTTGCACCACAGCATCGATCAGTGTACGAATCTCGTCAAACTCCTCCATGGCTGTCCAGGCCCAAAGACAGTCAGTAGCGTATGCAATCACGACAGCATCAGCTGCATTCTTCCCAGGGCTATCACAAAGCGCACTGCCTGTGGACGTATTCTTTAGCACAACGCAGCCACGCGCGGTTGGTTATTTCTGAACAAATTCGGCGTTCTTATCAAAACGTAGCAAAAGGTTAAAATGTGGAAGATGGCCACCGACGTACGATGGGCTGTTGAGTTTTCGCGCCCTCGAAGTTCAAAGTACAGCCGAGTCGCTGACTGGCACGTAGCAGCTGATGTGCAAGCTGATCACTGCGGTGGCAGCTTTCCGCCCTTCAGGAAAAACCCAACTGCACACCCACAAGCCATGCACAGACTTACAGGACAGATAAGACTAGAATGCTGCCAGGCTGGCAATGCCGGCAGCAACAGTCAATAACACCATGCACAGAGTAGATAACAGCAGATCACTTACAATCCGGTAGTTAACTAAGGTAGAAAAAAGAAAGGCAGGTATAAATACGTATCTGAACAGCTATTAGGTGTTAATGCAGCCAGCAAAGGAGGCAAGTGAATGGCCATCGCGGGCTGCGGCATCACTGCTCATGAAACTTCCTAAAGTGCAGCACCTCATGCAAGGCTGCGTTCATTGCAAAGTCCACACCCCTTGTCCCCGTTGCTATCAAGAGCTTCTTGATTGCTACACTCCTTTCTCGGGCGTTCATAGCCCTGTGATTCTGTGCTAGCAGCCTGATATCTACATCCCCTAACAGCTTCTTCCAGTCATCATCCAGCTCATGTTCCTCATAGGCATCATCAACTTCTACTGCACCGCTTGCTGCTCGCATACTACTTGCTGTAGCTGCTGTTGCCTGTGATGCGGTTCGCTCCCCAAGACTGCTTACGCTGGGCATCCGCTCGCCTACTGTGGCCTGCTGGGGACCAGCATTGCGGCTGATTGGTCGTGGCGCTGTCAAAGGTGCTGGATACGTCTCGCTGGGCACCTCAGCTGTTGGTGAGGGCAAGCACTCTGGCATGCCGCTGTAGACAACACTGGTGGGCACCTGTTGCTGGTGTGACAAATGGTAATCTGGTTCACTGGAATCGGGGGATGAAGCGGGGATGGGAGGCGGCACCTGTGTAGAGCAACAAGCAAGTCTTTTGCTCGGCTCTTCAAAAAGATGCACACAAACTCGTAACAACAAGTCAATGCTTTCCAACAAAAACATGACATGCATCATTGGTGTAGGCTGGGACAGCAACCTAATACGTGCACACTAGTAGGGCCCAAGACTTCGACTGATTGTGCACTCACATGGACTCCAGAGCCAAAGTACGCATGGTCTAACGGCTGCAGCTGCTGTGCCCCATGGCCCTGATCACCATGGCTCATTGCTGAGAGATGTGACACCTGCCGCGATGGTGCTGGGTAGGAGCTTGTGAGCGGCCCCTGCAACAGCAGGACACATGTAACACCACTGCGTGAGGCTGTGACAAGAAACGCCCTTAGGAAATTGACTTGCGCTCCATTAGCCTAATTTGGGAGCGCCTTGACAAGACTGTACCTTGCGGAGCAAGCATTGCTGGTCTGCCCATCCTAATTCACCTGTGCGACCAAAAGCTGTTGCCCATGGACATCTGGTAGAGGTCTTTGATCGCTGAACCCCCTGCTGTTGGTGTCCATGGCTCCAGCTTCTGGAAAGCGAGGGCTGCTGCGCATGCCTTCATTCCCAGCCACCAAGCTGCCTTGCCCTGCTGTTAAGCTCTTGGTCAGTGGCCCATAGTGCTTCTGCGCACGCAGTTCATGGCCTGCTGGTGCTCGAAGGTGCGACTGCCTGTGGTCTCTTACGGTTGGCGTTCCTACGTCTGCTGCGGATGGCTGCTGAGGCAATGCCATGGGCGGTGTGCGAGGCGCAGGGGGTGCCTGCAGACAACAAGATGCATGCATCATATGCAAGGCATGATGCTCTCTGCAGGCATGTGCTCAACTGCCAGCTTTTATGCTGAAAGATGTTACAGCACAAGCACCAGCCCTATGTAATCAATGGCCTCACCTTTCTGAGGTAACTTTCCTCCTTTCTCCTTCTGTAGCACTGGAACAGCACTGTCGCGATGACACCACAGCAGAACCCCATTAGCAACCCGAGTACTATCCAGCCACCCACATTGATGCCCGCAAGCTCCCGACATCGCTGCACCTGCGGAGGATCGAACAGCACCTAGCCCCTTGAGCACTCCAATAGAGCATCCAGTATGCTAGAGCAGTACAGCAGCAAAGCGCACGCGGCCCCAGCCTGTCTGCTGCTCATAGTTTGTGACAACTCACAGGAGATTGGGCATTTGGTGAAGGGGCTCCCTGCTGGAGGAGTGCTCGTGTTACTGCCACCATCTGTCAGGATGTGGTTTGCAAACGCTGGGTCACTGGCCGCTTATTTGCAACTGCTTGATTATGTGTTGTGCAAAGTGTTATAGCCTCCTTGTTCCCCGCTTGGCCTGTATGTTACCGCCAAAGGTGGCGCTTGGTTGTAGTGACCAACACACTCCAAACAGCGATACGATATGGTACCAATACAGGTTCGGGAGCATGAATAAGCGTAAGAGGCTGAGACGCTCACATACGGGGCAACAGACGGGTTTGAAGTTCTGGCCAAGTAAACCCGTGCTTACCATCACAAAAGCAGCATGCGAAAAGTATAATTATCAAACAACAATACCGGCTCTTCTGTCCACGCAGAGCTTGATACCCAACAGAGACGAGCTCAAGCTCCGAAAGACCCGCATTCTTGTCTGCAGTACTGGCTAGTTAGATCATTCTGAGACGCATTGGCTGCTTGTCTGCATTACTATACACCATGTTCACTAGCACTGCGCCTTTGGCGCATGCACGTTGAGCTGCCAGCCACGAAACTGGTGCTGGAGCGCCTTACGTTCATGCGGAAGACCTTGTTATGGTTTCAGTGCTTCACAGTAGCTTACCTGCACAAGCTGTGGTGAAACAAGGCATGATTCCAAAGAGCGCTTCAGTAGCTTTCATCCCTGAAGCAGAAGAGCAGGCCAGTCGATTGTTAAGCGGCAGTCTAGCAACAACTAGTATTAGTCTTGTAGAAGAGGATGCTGACTACCTAACGTGGCGGGTGCGCTTGAGAATGGATGCCCAAACAGCATCACCATCAGCTGTGCTGCAGTGCCAGCAGGCTGAACTTGTCCCCTTGTCGTGCTGCAGGAAGAGCATCCCTGTATACTGAAGTACTTCGACATCTTTCTGAAGCGCGTGAACGGAAAGCGTGTCGCCGTTTTTCTTGATTACGATGGTAAGTAAGCATTACAGCATATGCACTGTGCCTTGCCTGCTGCAGCAATGTTGTCTCACCTGGGAGCCCATTGTCTGCAGGAACGCTGACACCCATAGTGAACAACCCAGACGAGGCGATCTTGTCTCCCCAGGTGAGCCAACAATGGTCGCAGCCCTCACTTGCAGAATGAGGACAATACCATGTATATTGCTGTGCTGTCTGCTCAGCCAACATTGCACAGCTGGAATGGTCTTGCTGTTGCGAAGGACAATCACACGCAGAGGATTGGACTCTACGCCACAGTTGTATCTGCCACGCAGATGCGGGAGACAGTGCGGCAAGTAGCTCATCTCTTTCCCACAGCTATCATCAGTGGGCGAGGGCGGGACAAAGTGGAAGCATTTGTACAGCTGCCAGAGCTGTTCTATGCAGGCAGCCATGGCATGGACATTGTGGGGCCTAGGGTGAGGCAACAGCACCGACTCCTGGTTGCAGCTGCGTGATGCGAGCGAACCAGGCCAGCAGCTGTGTGGCGTAGTTTGGACTCGACAGCTTTCCTGCCAGCAACCTGGGTCATATCTGACATGCAGACGGACATAGTGGCATGCGTTGAGCAGGCAGCACTAGCTTTGAGTGTAGCAGTGCTTAGCCATGATGACAACAGCGACAACTCGCTCATCCTGCACCTGGTGGCCAGCTGGACCTGACATCCTTGCTGCTGCTTGTGAACGTGCCATGTTGCAGGATGACCACACCAACCTCACACCTCACAACTTTCAGGCGGCAGCTGAGTTCAGACCGCTGATTGATAAGCTGTACCATGACCTGTGTCACAGGTGCGGGCTAGGGTGGCAGCAGTGGCACAATGTACTTGTGTGTACGTGTATTGCCCACTCTAGCGGGCTTCCACCAACGCAGCTATACATGAATAGCCCGACAGCTCTATGTTCAGCAGGCAATTTGAGTGGCACTGTGTGCTAGTGGGCAGCAAGAATCTTGCTGTCTGATGCTGGTACTCATACTCACAGGCAAGCACACTTTGTGGGAGCATAGCAGGCTTGAGCGAGTATGAGGGATATGAATTCAATCGTGTGCTGCTTCCTGTTGTGGCCACAGGTTGCAGGACATACCAGGTGCCAGTGTGGAGCACAACAATTTCTGCGTCAGCGCCCATTTCAGGAACTGTGCTGCGGAAAATTGGCAGAAGGTTGTAGTTGCAGTACAGGAAAGCGTGGCAGCACAGCCGACGCAGTTGCATATAACCAGGGGCAGAAAGGTGTTGGAAGTGCGGCCGCAGGTGTGTTACCAGGAATGACCACACCATTCTGGATCTGAGGCTTCTGACTGGCAGACAGCTGATTTGCTGCTATGAGTATCACATGTTTCAAGCCTGGACCTGCCAGCGTCTTGTTGACTTGCTTAAGCAATGGGGACTTGCGCGGGACACATATTGATGCGCTCATCAGAAGTCAGGGTGTGCCATGAAGCTTATGTCGGGACAACAGCAGTAGCAGCCGCAGCTGCCACAGTATCAAGACAAACAAGTGCGGTGTCTGGTGCACTGCTGGGGCTGCTGCCGCGAGCAATATGCGAAGCAGCATGCTCCCCGTTGAATCTTTGGCCATGCTCAGCCGCTTGCAAAGGGTTTGCTCACGTGCAATGTTTGTCCAAATGTTGTCCAGGTTGACTGGGACAAGGGCAGAGCGTTGCTGCATCTGTTGGAGGTTCTGGGGTTAGAGCAACAAGCAGATGTATTGCCCATATACATAGGCGATGACAAGACTGATGAAGATGCATTCAAAGCTTTGCAAGGTGGGGGTGCTTGATGTATTCAGCGTTGGTGGTGCCGGCCAGGCGGCGCTGTCACTTTGGTCCTGCACAGTGTGCAAGGGCTGTCAGAGTTGATGACACTTCGTTGGGAGTCTAGCCACTGCTGAATTGGTGAAGCTGTTCGCGCGATCACATTGTTATGTTGCGCATGCATTGTTGAGTGGTGTAGAGTGGCGCACCTGCCAGCCCTGCTTTAGGCCCCCTTTTCCTGTCACTGTTGCTCAAGCGAGACATAGCTTTTGCTGCTGCTGCTGCCGCTCTTCCTGCAGGGGGTGTGGGCGGCATTGGTATCCTAGTCAGCACCAAAGCAAAGCCCACAGCAGCAGCATTCACAGTACGGGACCCAGAAGAAGTAGCTGCATTCCTAAAAATGCTTGTACAGTACGGAACCAGCTGCGCGAACGGTTGGTGGAGTCACCAAAATGCATGCAATGGCTGGGCTCCTGCACACTTGCGGCATAGCAGCAGTGCGCCAGCAGGACTAGCGGCACTGGGCAACCCGCTGCTGCATGGCCCGCAGTCACCTACTGTAGCAGCGTTGGAAGATGTAGCAGCAGTGGCTGTAGCAGCAGCTGTGGTGCGGCCTGCGGCAGTAGCGGCAGCGGCAGGGTGTGCGTCCCCTGCTATGCCAGTTGCTGAGGGCAGCTAGTATACCAATATAACTTTACCATTCATGGTGCTGACCAGAGCGGCAAAGTTGAGTCAGTGCTATGTGTAGTCGAGTGCCTTTGTAGCAGAGGTGGTGCTACATGCAGCAGGAGTATTTGTGTGTGGTGCCCCGCCAGCTTGGGCTTTTTGGGGGCCGGACTGTGCCAATGTGCCGATTCATGCCTAGGCGAAGATGCTGTTATGCGTGTGTCTGTGTGCTTGCATGTTTGTTGCTGCTTGAACCAATTGATGTGTGTATCGTGCTGACTTTACATGTGTGAGCTGTCTGTCCAACTTTGGCAGTGCCTCCCTGGCCTGTGTGTCCTCAACATCTGAGCCTGTGTCTGCGATTGGTATAGCTATACGGACAAAGTTTCAAGTATGCCCTGTGTGTGAATCGTACTGACAAGTCCTGTGTTGAATCTTGACCCGACTATCTTGTGACAAAACCTGTGTATGGATAAGCTGGCAGCACAATGCTATTGTTGACACCAGACCGAGTCGCAACTGTTTGGAGCTCTGCACACAGTCTATTCTATGTTGCATGAGCTAGATTCACAGTCTGTATACAGTCCGCATACTATGCATAGTATGGAATCCATGCCGCAGCTGTTATCAGAGCAGCAAGCAGTGCAGGCTTGCGTTTTTTGGAATGTCTCAGTGTATATACCTGTCTTTTGTACTGCACAAGCAGTGATGCTGCAGAGATCAGTCAACATCATATAGGCCAGCCAAGTGCAGGCAGGTTTGTGTGCATTGGACGGAAATTCGGGAGGTCGGTGCCACCGGTGTTATCTACTGTTCATGTAAACTGTGTTGATGCTGCGTATGTTTTGTCAAGGTGCCATATGGTGTGATGCTGCTGTGAACCATGATCCTGATACTCGATTCGATAACAATGCACCTCAGCTGGTGTAGTCTCAAAGTGGTCGGGAAGCTGCTTTCTATGCAACTGCCACTTGCTACAATTTGTTGTGCTGCTACTTGGTTACTGGCATAGTGACCGAGCCAGGAATATTCTGTGCTTGCACTTTCTAGGTCATGGTGTACATGAACTGCACCGGCACCTTGATGTCTGTACCTCTATATCCTGTATAGTCTAGTTCATGTAACGTTGGATTTAGTATCAGTGGTGGCTCGACTCCGAGTCTTCAAGTTGGGGGTGTTAGGAGAGTACATTGCCAACCAGGAATACAACAGGACTTTAGGGGTTCTGGCTCCTCTTGGACTGCCGTGCTGCTTGCTCACCAGCTCACACTGGCTGACTGTAAGGTTAGCTCAAATGAGTTGCCAAGCAAGTTGCTGCAGTGTGACCCAGACTCTGGGTGCAGAGTCCGCAGACGAGTTGTGACGCGCGGCAGTGGCAGCATAGACACTCTTGTGTGCCTTGATAGACAGCTAGCAAAGCAACGTAACACAGAAACCCTTCGACGTGACTTGCGTCTGTGCAGGCTGCAGCAGTGCAATCATTCCCGGGGCGGGACAGCTCACAAGGGTAACAGACGGTGCAGCCGCATTGCCGCCTAGCAAGCCTGAGGCTTGGCAGCAGAAGCTAGATTCATGGTCAGGGTCCATGCATGATCGTAACCCTTTATCATCCGAACGGGTGACCAATGATCAGGCAGCTGTCACGAAGGCCAACCGCCGTACCTGAATTACCAGGCATGATTACGTGCCCGGGACGAACTGCAAGAACACACAAGCGTTAGAACATATTGTTTGCAGTCTGCTGTTCGTGCACAGAACGCCCGCGGCAGCAGCTTCACCAGTCTTAGCACCTTGAACCAGCTTTGCTTCCGCTGCCCTGTAAATCATGCAGTTGAAGGCGCGCGCCTCTTTATACTGCTGAGCTGCCTGGTACCGTGTAACGTGTTGGTGGTGGGCGTTGTCGTACGGCTGAGCGGTTAGCAACCTCAACAGTTCACTGGTGTAGCTCATTCGGCCAGACCACGCCTTGTCAGGGCAGCTGGCTGGCGCTGAAGGTTTGAAACACCTTGGAAGAGTACCAATGGAGTTCAAGATCAAGTTTTCAGACGCTCAACAAGACATAGTCGTCACAGCACGTGCAGAGGACAGTTTTGCACAGGTTGCACAGCAAGTCCGTGCATGCAAGGGCTGGAATGATTCGCAGCACGTTAGGTTTATCTGCGGCGGTCAGGAGTTATACATGGACGACCCTTGCAGCCGAGCAACAGGGAGCGTGCTGCACTGCATACCATCTGCGCATGAGCGACATAGGGGAGCACAGCAGAGAGGCAAAGCAGAAGGCCAACAAGTAGTTGATTGGGTAAGCAGCAGCTGCCTCGGGGTCTGCACACCGTACAGCTGGCGTGGTAATAGAGGAAAGCAGTAGCAAAGCAGCTGCATCAAAAGCGCACGGTCAGCCAGTTACAGTTGCCAGGCATGTGAACAAGGACATCTCAAGCAGCAGACTCCATGTTTGCATGAATTCTATGTTGCGAATCTGTCAAGCATGCCTATTCCTGGTTAACAGTGCGAAAATGTGTACTACGCTGCAGCAGATGGCAGCTTTGCATGGTCAGCCGCCTGTCAATCCTGCTTCTGCCTGTCTGCTGCATTTGCAGCTCGAGGTAGTCGACCCTGGGACAGTGCTGATGTGGATATTTGGCTCGATATTGGCTTTGTTATGGCTTCTGTTTGTATTTTATGGTGAGCACGAAACCCCCCAGAGGTACTGTAGCCTTACCAAGACACATTCGTAGTGACATGTGCATACTCAGCAGCAGGCCATGACCATGCCACTTGAGCGCCTTCACATTGATGATGCACCCTGGCACCAGAATTACTAACAAACACATACAATGCACACGCAATCCGGGGTAAGTGCGGTTTTTGTGGCTCACACTACAGCGAAATGATGCATCGTCCCAGCCAGCAGGGAACTACACGCACTGTTCTGCTCAATACACTCTCCCTTCTCCCCCCTCCCCTCGCCACACACACATACTGTCTTTGCTGCTGTCTGTCTGCAGCTCACATGTTTGACAGAACATCAGTGATAATGCTCTGTATGATGACGGTAGCATTCCTAATACCCTGTGTACTCAGCTACATCCCAGCGCTCCGCCTGTTAGCTAACCCAGTCAGCAGCATACCTCCAGCCAGACAGCAGACATATTACTATTCTCAAAGCGCTGGAGCAGCTGCACAGTCACTAGGCGGCTCACAAACAGCATCATGGACCGCTCAAAGCAGCGGGGTACCACCTCGGCCAGCTGCTAGGGTCAGAGGGCCTGCTAGTAGGCAGCCTGGGGAAGGCTGAGGCTCCGCTTGCAACAGTGTACTATACAGAAGTTTTGTGAATTACAGATGGGCTTGAGAAGTGGTATATTCTAAAGTACTATTGTCCACTCTTTCATGACTTACTATAAATAATGATAAGTTTTGTTAACATTGCTTTCGTAGCGTGACTGGCATGAGGCTTTGCCGCGTAGCAAGGTGTGGCCTAGGCTACGCAAGAGCATGGTACCCAAGTCAGTCTGAACAAATTGTGGTGTGTTAGGGTGCAGAAGAGTCATATGCTGCAAAGCATGGCACCTTGGAATGGTGTCGTGTCAGCGTGAACCTGATGTTGTAGAGTGGGTGTTGCACTGTGAGTGTGTTCATGGGGTGTTGAACAAGGGCCATGCTGTGGATAGCTTCGAGTGCGCAGTGCGACTTGATTCTGTGTCACACAGGATGCAGGCTGCACAGCCTTCATCATATCACCTAGTTTGTACTTTCAATTATTTGTACATCACTGATTTAACTTCTGTTATGTTGACTCTGACTCAGAGTGACTCTGAGTCAGACTCTGAGTCAGAGTTAACATAACAGAAGTTAAAACAGACTTGCCACATGCATGGGGCCGTGCGAGCCATATGGCATGCTGGTGTGCGCCAAAGTTCTCAGGTGTTAAAGGGGTTTTCTGGGGTTTGAAAACGGGAAATTTCACTATCTCTCTTTTGTCCTGCTAGCGTGGAATAACCAAAGAAAGGGTTAACACCATCAATGACACCAGCCCACAGCGCTTTCCTGGAGCTTCATTGCAACCGTTGCACCAGCTGTTGAAGCCAGATCGTATCCAATGCAGTGACACGCTGTTTGTGTACTGCGGAGTAGTATACAGGTCGACATATGTGGTTAGAAGACTTTGGAGAGATTGTCCCTCCAATACGTGACAAGACCTCTGCGACCAGAGTGGGCACAGAAATTGAAACATTACAACTCCCAACAACATACTTGGTCACAACAGCGAGTCAGCAAAACAGTCATCACAGTAGCCTGGTATCAAACTGTCGAGTCAGGTCAGGTCAGGTGAACACTTACGAAGATCACTGCCACTGGCAGCCACGAGCTTTTCATGCCAGCGATATCATTGCAGCAACCTTACTGCTGCACAGTCACAACGTCCTTCACCGTATATGGCATGCCAATCCCAACCGTCAGTGGCACTGCTGGATGGGATTCTGCTAGAGCAACTCTGTAAACTAGGTCCAACACCATGAACCCCGTCATGGTACTGTTTACACAGTGCCCTCAGGCACTTCTCTTCCAAAACTGGTAGACTTGCCAGCATGCCACATCAGTTAGGCTGGCATTGAGCAGCTGACTCAGCACATCACGGCATTGGTGGCTGTGACTGTGTGATGCTCTTGATAAGTGCTGCTGGGGAATGGATGTGTGGGAACACCTTGAACTTCTCACTGTGATAGCCAACCTGCAAGTGCAACAGACAGGTGCTGTTGAGACATTCTCTGCACCATAAATTGCTGAAACGCAGACAAGAAGCTCTCACACCACCAGGGCATCAGCCGCAGCCTATGTTGTGATGTAAGTGCTGTGCATAACAGCTGACACAACGTGGTGCACAGCTCACAGCCACTGTGATCAGTCCAGTTACTTGTGGCAACTATGCTGAAGCCTTCTGCAGTGGGGGCAAGATCACTTCATGAAATGGCTCATTTGTACACTAAGCCAGATACACTCTGGGCTGTAGTATTTTGGATCCTTTACCTGTAGTGTCCGTGCTGCCGCTTCTGCACTGCTTATCAGGTGCTCCATCTTGGACACCAATGCTGCAAGCATCTCAACCTTCAATGAAACACTTCTGAGGGTGCTCTCCCCTTGAGCGGTAACAGGACCCAGCGGGCTGTCAGCTGCTGCTGCAGAAGCCTCCGCTCCCTCTGCTGCTCCAGCAACCTCATTGACTGCTGCACCATCAGTTGCTGCTTGTGCGGTAGGTTCAGCACCTTCACCTCCAGCAGGCCTGTCTGTGGCGGGCTCAGCGGCTTCACCAGTCGCAGCTGCGTCTGACTTGTTGCTGCTCATGTCGCTGTACTGTTGGCGCAGCTGCAGCCATGCTGCCTCTTCTTGCAGCAGCCTGCATACAGGAGGTTTACAGCTGAGTTTAATGATGCTGTCAATGGTCACCGCCACGGCCAAAGGGCGGATGCAATTTGCCTGCCACCTATGGGCGGCTAAGTTGCAAAAGCCCAGCTGAAATGCAGGCAGCTTATAGCAATGGTTGTCCGCATCCACCAGAAGACAGCCACAGTGCTGCATCTGCAAGCCGGAGTGGTACCGACACATCGGCATGCAGCAGCTGTTGTTGGCAGTCACAACGTTGCATACTCACTTGTTGCGTTTCTCTTGAAGAGTTGCCTTCAGCTGTTCAACTTGGTACGGCAGCAGTGTGACCTGTGATGCCTTGACAGCTCCAGACTCCTCCCCTGGCTGCTGCTGCTGCCCCCCAGCTGCTGCCTGTGCACTGCTGCCTGCTGCGCCACCTTCTTGGCGCTGCTGCAGCTGTGTGGCAAACTGCTCTCTGATCTGTGCTGCTGCCTTCTGAGCGCTGTCAGCTGTCATGCCTGGAAGCTTCTTGAGCTCGCTGGTGAGCGCCCATTCCACCATATACACAAGCTCTGAAGGTGTCATGGAGAACCGCTGAGGTGCAGGTGGTGCAGGGGGATTGGCAGGTTCCATAGGTTCTGCTGGCTCCTGCAGCATGTAGCATAGGCACTGTACTGAGGGCACAGGCTTCTGGTCTTGAGCTAGGTACAAGACTGACCTTGCTCATACGGGATGGGCTTTGTGGGCCGTGAGCGGCGGCAGCCAGCCCACAAGGAAAGCCAGCCGACTACTAATGCCAACACACACCTCAACACGAACCTCTGACCACGGCCATGTGATTTGTACAAGCAACTAGTGCGGCATTGCTAATCGTGCAGCGTTAACAGCCAACAACCATACATGTAACCATCAGACAGCCATGGTCATGATGCCTAGACCACTGCTGCATGCTGTCCGTGCCTTGTCCGGCAATCCATACCTGAGTTGCTGGTACCATGTCCAGGTCATCTGCTACTGCCTCATGTTCTGCTGCAGGAGGCACCTGTTGCTCTGCTTCACGTGGCTCAAGCATATCTTGCTCAGCTGGCTCCCCAACAGCAGCAACTGGCTCCTGTTCTGCTGTGGTTGAATCTTTGCCATCGCCCTGAAGTGCAGCTGCTGCAGGTCGGGCTGCACCTGCAGCTGGGCTCGTGCTCTCAAACTGCAGTCCTAGCTTGATTGCAGCTGGGCTGGCAGCTGGCTGCTGAGGTTCAGGAGGGGGTGGCTGGCATGGCGTGAGAGCCTTGCGCTTTCGCCTGAAAACAAAGCTGTCCACCTCCACAACTTCATGGTCTGCATAGTCACCAACAGGCAGTTACAAGTGTGCCCAGCCTGCGAGCTCACTATTGTCCCGACCACCAATGTAAGCAGGAGCCTAGAGAAAAACTCACGTCTAGTCTTGCGCTTCACGTTCAACTTGTACTTTGGAGCCTGCAGCATAACAGATGTAAGGTGCTGCTATCTGCAACTCGCGGAGCCATGAGCGGACGTGGGCTGACCTCTTGCGAAAGGTTTATGGGGACCTGAATCACTACTGGTGGTTCTTCGTGTGCATCCATGCTATGCTGTCTGTACCAAAACAGATGCAAGTACAGCTCTCCTGCAGGCTAATCTGGCTGATGCAGCTGCCCGTGTGGCATCATAAGTAAAGGTACATGTTTAAAGTAGTAGTTAGTTGATGTGCCTGTCTACAGCGGAACGATAAAACCAGGCACTAAGCACACTTTCTTCCTCTGAATCGTTCAGGCTGCCAGCAGATTCTTTTTGGATTACGGTTGCTGTTTGAGAACTGGTGCTACACTCCGTAGCCGTCCGCAGACATGTGTTGTTGTTTCGTTCAAACTGCTTCTAACAGCCTGCCCTGCCTGTCCAAGAATCTTCTTTTCTTCGACGGGTTCAGTCTCCTCTGTAATCTGAGAGTAGTCAGTAGAGTAGTTGCGGGCTGTCACTTGCTGTGGACACTTTGCTTACCCTCCGCAGCTGTAGTGAAGGTTGCAGTGCAGGGGCGTTGCAATGGCAGCGTGCTGGGTAGCTGTGTGATCACTCATGAGCCTGGCATGAAGTCATATGCATTGCATTTGCATGTACCATCCCAGTTGTCAATCTCGTGCAGGCTTAGATGGCAGGCACTCCAGAAGTATCACTACAGATGTATGACTTGTGCATAGCTTGCCCCCCCTCAATTATAAGTTATCTGCACCACAGATTGAGCCAATTGCCTGTACTCCCACAGATGGTGCCACAAATGTTGTGATGGATCCCAGCATGTGCAGGTTCATCAAGCAGGGCCGCAAAGCGGGCTGCATCCCCTCCTGGAGTTGTGTGTCGGCTTGCGCTGGACAGCCACAAGGAGTCATACTGCACAATCGTCTTCAATCTGCACATGCACTGACCTGTGTTTCACTTCGCTTCAGATAAACTGGTGGTGCAGTCGATGCCATCAGTGGTTCTGAAGTGTCAGCATTAGGGCTTGTCAGAGCTTTGTCATCAGCAGACCAAGACTTGTCCGGGTGGCGTACCGATGCATGGCAAGACAGCTTACCAGCGCATTCATCCTGTTGCATTGGCTCAGCCACTTTGACAGGCACTCGAAAGAAAAAATACCCTGTTGCACTGCAAAGTAACCCGCTCTCATGGGAGTCACTCCCTAACGGTTAGGTGTGGGCTTGTAATGAACAGTCACAAAGAAGCCACTGTTCTTTGTCACGCCAGGCAGACAGGCTGATGCGAATTAGGCGACCCTACTGCTCACATTGCAGTCTGGTCAGTGATCATACCGTTCCCAATGCCTGCACAACTACAAAAGCCTTGCCGGCTGCTGCATCTGCATAGTAACCCGCCCTCATGGGGTCTACTTGCTTTAGCCTGCTGTACAATTGCGCAACTTCAGCCCGTAAATCATCTTCACTGACACCCAAGCCTTCACACAGGCCCAGTCTGACTTGCGCTTCTTTCAAACGAGCTGTCATCAGCAGAGGCCACCTGGCGTCTGCATCTAGAGCTAAGTGCTCCCTGAACCTTGAGACCTCTCGTGCCAGCACCTGCAAACATATCACACAACCGCACATTCAACTCTAAGGCCTTCCTGGTCAATGCACTCAAACCCTTTTCATCACCAGTCAATCAGCTTTGATAAGTTATGCACATAACGTGAAAAGAAGCATAGACCGTGCTTGCTGCACTGAGCGGAGTTGGTGCTTGTGGCCAAATCTCCAAGTGCAGGAACAGCACAGGGTGCCCACCTCCCCCAGCACGTCCCTTGCCTCTTCTAGCCTGTCAGGCTGCTGTGGTTGCTGCTGTTGGGCTTGCTCCAGGTGTGCCAGGCTGTTACCCAGCAACCATCTGTAGTAGATCCATGGACTCTGATCAGCAGAGTCAGTTGCAAACGCCTGGTACAGCATAACAGTTGCATTCGTACAACACAGAGTCATCAGGATGTGCCACAGCTTGTCAATCAACAACACGCGCACTCTCGAAGCAGCAGGGCACTGATTTGCAGAGTTCCTGCAGGCCTGACTCTTGCCAAAACTCCGATGTTGACACTCACCTGCTTCGGGCCGCACAGTGCCAAGTGAATGAAGGGCACTGCAGTCAAACTGTTTGTCTGCTGTGGCTGTCGGCCAGCTGATGAGATGACTAGCAGCAAGGCAGGACACACATTTATGACTGCAGCCAATGCAGCAGGATCCACTAACATGGGAACACAAGAAACAACCGTCTGGCAAACAAGCAGTTGTTGAAAACCTCAGTACCTGATGCACCATGTCATACTCCTGGTCCAGCACATGGAGAGGTATGGGTCGCTTCTGTGATGCGCTGCCAGTAAATGCTCCTGTCGCCCGGCTGGCTGCTGCTGCTGGAGCCACTGCTGCTTCAGCTTCTGCCTGCTGAACTGTGTCACTGCCAGAAGCTGTGCCGGGCTGCTGCTGTCGGTTTGTTTGCTGCTGCTGCTGTTGCTGGGTGGATGCCATAAGTTCATCAAAAGACACTGCAAGGAACCAAGCAACCCAGCTGCAACTTAAATACAGCTCATGACCCTGGTGCTGTGTGCTCCAATCACTACATATCGGGCAACTGCTCATTGAGTGGCCCACATGTGAAACTGTTATCAAGAGGTGCTGTAGGCCCGCAGTCACTGACTGAAACAACTGTTGCTCATGACCCAGACTATGCCGCTGCGAGATGTTTTCATTGTTTGATAAACCGCATTGCACTTAGTCCCTGTACACTTGGCATTGTGACAACATCAATTCAGAGCCTCTGAGGCAGGCTGACTGGGGAATCACCCCCACCCCCAACAACAGGCGTTTTGCACCGCAGGCAGTCAATACCTGTTGCAATGTCGTCATTGTACAGCCTAGGCAGTAGCATGGTCCTGTAGTGCCAGGCGGAGTAATTGCTGAAGTCGGCAGCAATTAAGTCGCTGCTGTAACTTAGCTCTGACTCGCTGTCAACACCCAGCAACTTCACAATGAACTGCCGGTACTTCCATGCGTGGAAGTTGCGGCCATCCAAAGCCAATGCACTGTAACATGGACACACAGAGGAGACACACCTCACTGTTCAAGCCATGCATCATTGTGTGTTTTGTAGGCTTCTTGTCCTAGGTGTCAAGCCAGCTTCTGCTCAGTCGGCATCGTGTCAACCACACACACAGCAAGCATGGAAAGACACTGTGCTAGCCGTACAAAGCACATGCGATGCCTAAAACGTTATGTGATACGTCAGCTATGTCGTACGTCAGACCCCCCTGGCCAGGGTGCTGCGTCGTGCTGAACATGCAGTCAAAGCAGGGAATGCGCTTATGTGCCTCATGCAGTATGCATGGCTGCAGCAAATGCCCACCTTGCCACCAACTTAAGCTCGCTGTTGAGGTCCGCAAATCCTTTGAGCACAATCCATTTCCTGTGGTGCCATGTGGAGTAGGACTTGGGGTTCTCCTGCAGACATGCCTGGGTCAACGCCAGCTCATGATTTGAGGCTGACCTGTTGAGCAGGACAGCACAGCAAGAAAGGCCTGAGTTGATGGGTCAGCGGTCTTCTGGGTACGATTGCAGTATGAAAAGGCACAGACAGCAGCAACCTAGCGTAAAGCGGTTACACAGCGAGGAGTACTGGCGTTGCAGATGACTGCACAGATGAAAGGGGGCTGAAGATCCTGAATCGCATTGAATGTGGGACGACTGTTGATGGCTTCCTTCCGGCAGCTTAGAACGAGTGATGAAACCTGCTAGTGTTATGTTTGGCAAATGCATGTGAGTGCAAGCTTACTGTGCTGCATCACCACCAGCTGCGAAAACAGGCTCCAGAGCCTCACGTCTGTAGTTCCAGACCGTGTAGATCTATGCAGCAGTACACACATCTGGTCATCACAATCGCCAGTCACTTATCAGCTTGCAAGCATGCCGGTGCCTCCCCACCAGCCCAAGGCATGCTTCAGATCTCTTAGTATGCAGGCTGCTGGATGCATTCCCTGCACTTGAACCTGTCTCGCAGCAGTGCTTTAGCGGCAGCAGCTAGTGCGCGCTGTCTGCAAAGGCGTGTGTTCTGCACTAGCACTAGTAGTGAAAGCGTGTAGTAGCTGCTCTATGCAGTATGTGTGACTGTTCACAGACACATGGCTGCACACATGCTGCTTGCTGTTCACAGCCTGCAAGTTCTGCTACAGCCACACCAGGTGCTGGCTGCAGCAGCCAAATTTCGCTCATACCTCTGGAACAACCTTTAAGAGCTTTTCTGATGCTGTAAGCGCTGCTGGATCGTATCTGCGTGCCTGCCTGCAGGCAAGAACCAGTGCTGTACCCTGCTTGATAGCTGCTACCTGCATCTCGCACAGCACAGGAGACGTTTTGCACGCACGCATACTATAAACAGCACACACACACACAATCAAGAGCGTTCACGATGAAACACGCTTTGTGTTACTTGCTTTCTTTGCGTAGGCCTCAGCTGCTCTGGGATCCTTCAGTTTATCCTTGTAGTTTCTGGGCCTGCCATGCATCACGTCTGGCCTCCTTCCCAGATGTTTTAGACTGTAGTCACGTGTTTGCACAATCCTGGCACGATGCCTTGCAGTCTACCAAACACCTCGTCGGAGCCAAGCGCCAACTACATCTATACGATCCAGGGGTTGCAGGGAGTCCGCATGTTTCTACCCGGCATCACAACATGCACCTGTGACTGCACTTTACGTCTAAGCTTTCAAATGTTGGCCTGTGTCGCCGAGCAGGTGATTTGAGTCCTGGTTACACAGCAGACGAACAGGTGGGGGTGGCTGCTGGACTTCAGGCAGTTGTCCGGCCACAGAAGGCAGGTATTTTCCGGGGGTTTCTGAAACATTTGGCCCCGTAAAGCCTCGCAATCAGTAGTACAGGTCCTGGAAGTCAACAAAGGAGACGGACAAAAGGGTTTTAGGCACAGAACTCAGGGGGCTGATGCTACTGATCCAGCCTGGCCCACTCGTGACTCTTCTTTGACGGCCTTACCTGCCAAGCTAGACCAGCTTGTCAGGCCTTCACTGAAGGTGAGTCACCTTCTTGACAGTCCAAGCCTCAGGGGCCCTCAGGGTGCACCCGGTGCACCCTTGACAACGGGTTGGGCTGTCAAGGAGGACATCAGCATCCTAAGCCTGTAAAGTTAAGTAGGCTTGGTTGATCAAGCCCTGTTTGAGCTGTAGCTGACCTACAGCTATCAGCGCCTACAACAGACGGCCCGCTGAGATACCGAGGTGAAACGAGCCTCTCGGGCACCTAAGTCAGCAAGAGAGGTCGGCTGCTGAATGTCAACATCATGTTTTGCCGCACTAGGCAGTGAACGCAAGTGACACGTTGTGTATCATTGCCTTACTGGCTTGCAACAGGCTGTGCACAGTCCCACCCACAGCACACCATGCAGGCTGCAGCACTGATGGAACCAGCACAAGAAATTACAAGCCATAAAGAAGCACATGCATAAACAGTTTGCTGGAGCGTTGAGACCAGCAACCAAAAAACAGAAATCTGATGTGGCAACATAACAGTCGCTCCATGGCGACATGGGAAAACACCACAGTGTGACCTCCATGTGAGCACGATGCATGCTACCAACCCCTAAAGTACAACCCAAACACAACTCAAAAAGACCACCAAAGGCACCCGGCAGCTAATGGATGCCAAAAGCATAATGCAAGGAGAAAACAAGTACACAGTCATTGGTCTTGCAACTGACTCGAGCCTAGCCAGGCCCATAATGCTGTGTAAGGTCACAGAGTCTAGAGGATCTTGCAACTCATTTATTCCCCTTCCTGCTGCTGCTGAACACTTGTCTCGCACTCTGGCCCCTGCCTCCACCAGCAGCAGATGCATTCCCAGTGCTTCGTCCACGGTCAGATGCCGAATGATTGGACCGCAGGGGGGCGTTCAGCTTTCCTGCAACCTTGGCGGCTGACAGGCGCTCCTGCTGCTGTTTGCGCTGCTGCGCTGCTACGACTGCAGCTGCTGACACAGGTCTTGACGCAGGCAGCCTGCACACACCGCAGAAACAAGCATGAGTTGATAGCTGTAAATGGGTTCAGCTTGGTGAAGGTTGCTTGGATTACAAGGTACAAGCAAGTCTACTGCATCGCATGCATAGGTGCATGTGTCATGTCTGGATTTCCCACCCTAACGTCCCCTTTTGGGGTTGGTGGCACACAGCGCAGACATCATGTGCAATGCTGACTTACCACCGGGGGACAAGCTACTGCTGAACGAGGTGCCCATTGGTATGCAAGCACTGCCATCCACGACCCACCAGTTCACACAGTTGGTCCCTCATCATATGAACTGCAGCATGCATGCTCTGTTCTGGCAGGGACAAGTGCTCAATCAGCTGCCTAAGGAACCATGCAACAGCTGTCAATGCTCACCTGTACTGCACGGCACCACCAGCAACAGGCTCATGCCATTCGCTGGCGGCAGCAGCAGCAGCCGCGGCACCAGCGGCTCGTTGACTAGCAGTACTAGCGCCACTCCAGGGCCTACTGCCACTGGGCCGTTGCTGCTGCTGCTGCTGCTGTGGTTGTTGGTTGGGATCTGCCTCCTCTTCATGATACGCGTGCTGCTGCTGCTGCTGCTGCTGCTGCTGCTCACCATCAGCTACTTGCTGACCAGCAGCAGCAGCAGAGTCAGCAGAGCTGCCGGCAGCCAGCCCATTCTCTGAATACCTGTCACTCAGCCCCTGCTGTGCTGTTAACCCCTGTCGTGCATACTCGTAGATCTGCACATCCTGTTGCTGCAAGTACACCGGCCCAGAGCTTTCAGAGGACCCCGTATCAGAGTACAACTGCTGCCGCTGCTGCTGCTGCCGACTGCCGCAACGGCTGGCCGACAAGCTGCTGTTGAGGCTCTCGATTGCTGCTGCACGCAGCGCAGCAGCTGACAGGGGAGTGTGTGCTGCTGCAGCAGACCTGCTGCTGCTGCTGTTGTGCGAGGGGAGGCGGGTGCTGGTACTGCTGTATACCCGAGCCTGCTGCATGCGGAAGCCAGCCCCTCTGGATGCTGCTAATGATACTGGAAAACTGCAAGCGATGAACAGCAGCAGCAGCAGCAGCACATGCAGGGCTGAACTCTCCGAGAGATTGCTGATTTGGAGCAGCAAGTACAGGGGTTGCAGGAGCAACTGCAGCAAGTGCAGCAGCAGCTGCAGGGCACTTTGCAACAGTTGCAGGAGGCTCAGCATGCAGAAACTGAGCAAAAGCAGGCGCTAGCAGATGCAGACACCAGGTTGACACAGGTGGGGCCAGAGCTGCTGGAGTCCAATCCCTCTTGCAAAGCATATCAATGCATTCTGTCATGCTGTAGTGGAACACAGTCATAAGGTGCAAGTCATAAACTGGCTTCCTGTGCTAACCAGGCTAAGAATGTATGCTTGGTTGACTGCAGATGCGCAGACAGTGTTGTAAGACAAGTGCAACTGCCCTCAGTGTCTGACCATCATCCAGCGATAAAGGGATGAAGCTCTTGAGCAAGCTGCCAGAATTCCACCATGCTTACTTGAATTTCCCCTGACCTTTGGCCATCAGCCGTGTATCAATACTGTAGTAAGGATGCGCGGACTCGCACCGCCTTTGCTGCTGCTGCTTCTGGGACCCAGCTGGCCCAGCTAGCTGCACACTAGAGGTCCCGTACAACTTCCTAGCAGCCTGTGTAGCTGCAGCAGACCACGGACGAGCCTTCTGCTGCGAGTCACTGCTAGCTAGCGACCCATAGAAGCTGCTGTCTGCAGCAGACATGCCATTAGGCCCTTGCCCCTCACCCTGCTGTTCCTGCTGTAGCTGCTGCTGCAGTTGGCTGTGTCTGGGGTTAGCTGCTGTGGCGCTGCTGGGCCGGTTGCTGGACCGCTGCTGTCTGGTGTGGTGGTATACAGATGTTGGAGAGTTTCGTCCGGAGTTTGCGTAACTGCTGCTGTCAAAGCTAACATCAGCTGCAAGGTTGACTGGGGATAAGCAGCGAGGGGGTACCTGCAATAACGGCCATAACACGGCAGCGATGCAAGCGGTCAAGTGCCTGTTTGTGGCCATAGCAGACAGGGCATAAGCAGTAGCAACCTCGGTGGTGCCCAGGATACATTGAGTCCCTGCCAGCAGAGTTATGGACATGCTACAATCCAAAGCTTTCACTGCAGGAGACTCAATGAGTCTAGCAAAACTTGTTTTGGCAAAAGTGCGGCACTGTCCATCCTGATAGCACCCACAAAGACACGTGTGCGTTTTGCCACAGCCTAGACATCCCTGGTATACAAGATGGAACATTACCTGATGCTCTCCTGAAGCTGCGTGCTGCTGCTGGAAACTGCTATCCTCCTCCTGAATGGTGCCCAGCACTGTGAACTGCTGCTGCTGCTGATCCTGGAACATCTCGTTGGCATCCTGTTTGCTGTTACTGGCACCTATTTCTGTGTTAGTGCCTGTTGCAACCGCTTCAGCACTGTGCCGAGTGCTGCCGTCACTGTGACCGCCAATGTTTATGACAGCAGCATGTTTCCTGCTGGTGTGTGAGGCAGCACGTGTTTCTTGAGCAGCATTTACAGGGCTGCCAGCACACTGCTGTCCTGCTGCAACCTCATGCTGCTGTGCATGATGGTTTGCTGCTGTTACAAGGTCTGTTATAACATCTGGGACCCTGTGTGCTGGCGCCTGCAGCAGTTCATGCTGTGGGAACTGCGCTGTTTTCATCCCGCCGTGTTGCTGTATGTTGTGTACAGGCGTTTGCAGCGCCCTGATGACGCTTTCGTGCATTGCAGGTTGCTGCTGTTGGTACTGCTCCAGTATTAGCTGCTCGGAGTCTTGCTGCTGTTTTTGCAGCTGTTGCCCTGTGTTGTGCTGTTGCTGCATTTGCTGTTTCCCTGGGTGCGCTGACTTGGGCCTGGTCTTGGCTGATGCTGCATTGGACGCATCTACACGAGCAGATAGCCAAACAGATAGAGCAACAAGGCTTTCCTGTTAATACTGCCCAATGTGCGCCTATCAGTACGCTAATGCATGTCATAAACGCCCGCTAATAACTGGGATATTCTGGATTGCAACAGATGTTGCAAGCACAACTTCTGTACCATGTGTGTGTGCTGCTAAAGCTGCACACTAAACCCACCAGCTTTGATAAGCCCTTGGTCTCTCCCTGCTACCTCCTGCGCAGGTTGCTGCACCATGTTCGCACTCTCCTCTTGCTGCCGTGGGGTGGCCCGCTGCTTTACAGCTGCTGATGTTGGTCGCTGTCTACGGTTGACAACAGCAGATGTGGGCCGCCCGGCCCCTATTGCAGACGTGGGTCGGCCTGACGCTACAGCAGATACAGCTTTGCTGTCGTCGCTTGCTGAATGAGGTCTGTTGGTCTCCAAAGCAGATGAAGGTCTGCTGCCAGGAGTCCAAGGCCTGACAGGCTGATTGTTCTCTGCATGCTGACCATCCAAAGGCAGTCCCTTTGACACGGCCAGATGGTGGGTCTCATCAAGGGGTTCAAGAGTGTCTTCCTGACTATCATCCTGCTGGTTTGATGCGATTTCTTCCACGGATGACATGGTCCCAGACAGATGTACTGCTACTCTGTCAGGTTACTCATACGTCTTCAACCATGGATGCTGTTCAGCGTTGCGACAGCATCCAGTATCTAGTTCTTAGCATCTGAGCACCAACAGATACTCGCAGACGACGGCAAATGTCAGCACTTGTTGTCGATGTTGCTCAGGATGCTATCAATGTGCGACAGGCACCAGAAATGTATATTCAGCGCTGATATTCCTGAGTCGTTGGCGTACTTGGCAAACGGGCTTGATGCACCGATGGTCACTTTGACACCCATGTGAGCCTGAGACTCACGCTGCATGGCCAAAACAGCTGTCTGTAGTTTTTGTTAGGTTGTTTCCACAATGAGCTTCCGGAGCAGATTCTCCGTGCAGGGTTGGGGTTTGCCAGGCTGATCACGTGCATTCGCCACGCCTCATCTGCCATACTCTCCACCGCTTGCAGCAGCTGTGCACTCCCAGGATTTTGCGTGAGACTGCCTGCTAACTCTATAACCTGTCCAAGATAGCATCGGATCGCTCAACGCCTATATCACTCTGAGAGTTATCTGCGCAATGGCCTCCCACACTGTTTCAGGCAAATGTACGGGGCTTCGCAAGTGCACTCACTTCAATGGGCGTGTTCACGTCAGTCGCACAGTCCGCTCAGCCCGTCCCGTATGCGTACTGGCCCAGTCACCCAAAGTTGTAGACAGCTCAACCTACACAGGCAAAACCGTCTCAGCACCAGCAAAGGGAAAGCACTTCTTGCATTTAGACGACTTCACGAAGGATGAACTTATGGATATGCTCGACAAGGCGCAGTTTGCCAAGAAGAAGTTGTATGCCAGGGACACAAACTTCAAGCCCTTCAAGGATATGTCCATGGCCATGATCTTTACCAAGCCGTCAGCTCGCACGCGTGTCTCCTTCGAAACGGTGAGTTATCATCAGCCATTCCAATGCAGTCACAGGTAACAGGGCTTAGCTGCAACAGTGTTCCTGGGTGCACCAGAGCCACCAAACCGCTGCAACTGCTGCCGAAAACCCTAGCTGCCATCTCCACTGCTAAGCCTGCATATGGTGCCCCTAGTTAGTGCACACAACCGAAACTTCTTTTTTTAGCAGCACGACACCAATGTGCGTCTCTCCAGAGCAGTCAACGTCCCCAATACCAAGTGCTGTGGTGTTCTACTTCCAGACTCGGCAGAGCATGGCATTACAGATTTTGCTGCAGGTTGTGTCCTGTCCGCCTACACCCAGCATATAAGTGCTTTACGAATCAAGTGCTCATGTGAATAAATCCATGTGATGTGTTCCCCATGTGCAGGGCTTTTTCCGTCTAGGTGGTCATGCAGTGTACCTTGACCCCAACACAATCCAAATTGGCAAGCGTGAACCAACAAAAGACATTGCTCGTGTACTGAGCGGGTACAATGACATCATCATGGCACGCCTGTTTGCGCACGAAGACCTGCTGGAGCTAGCAGAGTTCTCAAAGGTGTGTGGCAGCAACAGCAGCATTGTAGTATTATTCGCCAGTAGCAGCAGTAGTCACCAGCTGCGTCGCCCCCCCCCCCCCCCCGGGACCCCAGTAGTGCAGCAGCAGGGTAGCAGGGTGATCCAGATATGGTTGCAGCCACAAAGGCAGGGCTCAGCAAGGCAGCAACAAACATTCCAGGGCATCAAGATAACACACACAGTGTCGCTTGCACGGCAGTGATAACACCAGTAGGAGCACCTTGTGTAGGTCCGCAGACGTCGCACATGCGATGGTGAGTGTCTCAGCATTACTATAGAGCCAGCATCAGGGTGGGATCACGCTTGGGTGCAGGACAGCTTGATGCGGTGGAGCAGTTGCAGCATGTGCACTATGCTAGCAGCATCAAAGCTTGCAGACACACTGTGCAAGCACCAAGCAAGGCTTGAGCTTGCACGGATTCTGCTGGTTTGGTCACCGTGTTGTTCAGCATTGGCAGCAGTGCCAGCAGCAGCAGCACCAACAGCAGCAGCTGTCATGTGAGTCAGACACCAACCTGGTGGCTTCTGCACCTACCGTGCAATGACCATGGTTGGCACATGCACGAGCCGCTTGAGTAGCAGCAGCACTGAGGCCAGTGGCTATGGTGTCAGCAGTGATGGCCATCATACAGGGCAGTTCTATTCCTGGAAGTCGAACTGTTGCCAGCAGCCTCTGCATCACTGGTAGCATTCGCATGCGCTAACCACCATGCAATGTATGCCGCAATGCCTCTGCAGGTGCCCGTGATCAACGGCCTGACAGACTACAACCACCCCTGTCAAATCATGGCAGATGTACTGACAATCACAGAAGTCAAAGGCAAATTTGAAGGCCTCAAACTAGCATACGTCGGTGACGGCAACAACATGGTACACAGTTGGCTGCGCTTGGCTGCTCGTATTCCATACGAGTTTGTGTGCATATGCCCACCAGGCTATGAGCCTGATGAAGCTACAGTGCAGTTGGCAAAGGCAGCAGGTATCAGCTCTGTAACAGTCACAAATGACAGGAATGCAGTGAAGGGAGCAGATGTAATATACACGGACGTGTGGGCAAGCATGGGGCAGAAAGACACGTTGGAGAAGAAGCTACGAGACTTTGGCCCATACCAGGTGGGGCATAGGTTATGCTGGCGCTATATCGTGGGGTTAGGTGGTATACTGATTGTGCAAGCAGCAACAGAATATGCTTGCCCATAGCAATAGCCTGGTCTAGTTCTGGGCCACACATGACCAGCAGTCACCAACAGTTGACAGATGGTGTGCAATCGTGTATGGCAGAGAGACTCGCAGCTCAACGGGCATGCTCTGACTCGCTGCTAAAGCACCTCAGCTGGAGTGAGTCACCAGTGCAAGTGAACCTGAAAGCGGCCCTTGTCCCGTCCACAAGGCGGTGCGGCATTTCATGGTCCTGATTACCTATACTCACAGCGTCATTGTCTTGTATGTGCCGCCAGCTGTAGTGCCGCAACTAATATGCTTGCGCTCTGCCCTGTTTGCTGCTGTTAGGTGAATGAGGACATGATGCGGTTAGCTGGGCCCCAGTGTACTTTCATGCACTGTCTACCGGCAGAGCGTGGGCTGGAGTGCACAGATGCCGTTATTGAGAGCGCAGCTAGTGTAGTGTTCCAGGAGGCCGAAAATCGCATGCACGCACAGAATGGCATTATGCTGCACTGCATGGAGAGCATAGGGTGCAATTAAGGCAGCTGCTTTGTTCAAAGGGAGCAAAGGGACTGACTTTAAAGCTGTTGGGTCGTGGAAATGTGCCGAGTATGTCTGCAGTAGTGCTCTGGTATGGTTTCTGCTGGTGGTAACCTGCCAAGTGCCTGGCTGTATCATAAGCAGCAGCAGGAGATGTGTAACATGAAGGAGACTACATGATGTTTACTGATGATTATCAGGCATCTGTGGGTCAGCAGTCGGCTGTGATGGTGTTAATCATCCAGCAGCATTCACAGGATCGTTCAATGGCAGGCTGTGCGGGGGCTCTGGTTTGCTCAGCATGGTGGTGGTCACTGTACTGTCGCCCTGCAAGTGCACTTGCAGTTGCTCAGCAGTGTGCCAACTGCCACCGCTTCCAGTTGTGCAGCTGCTCACTGATAATAGAAATTATTATGAAGTTTCACTTCTGTTAATCCGATTTCAAGTTCCGAGTCCGATTAGACCAACTGCGTGTGTGGGTCAAAGCATGCTAGGGGTTGGTCAGCAGAAGCACAGAGAGATCACCGCTCAGCAGCGATGTGCCTTCATAGCATCCAGTACTCACAAGCATGTCACATGATCGCCATGAAAGTTGCGTAGGTCTACGGCTGTCTGATCAGCGAGGCTTCGGTTATCAACTGAAGCGACTGGAGACTACTAGCGCGCTGCAGGCATGGGCGGCCGGCTTAACGACCGCGTAACACCCTTCTTATGACTAGTAGAACTGCAGAAACGCTTCACGTGGTTCTCTCGTCCACACATTGTCGCCAAACCCGCGTGACTGTTATGACTGTTTAAACCGGGAGGACAAAACTGCTCGCGCCAGAGCACTTGTACTCAAGCCCCTTCAACACTGCCGCAGTACTAGTACATGGTACCAAAAAGGAACCTATTGGTCCAGGGCGCCCATCGTGCTGCTTGTTGTGGAAAGTCTGTTTGTACTGATTTGAATTTGCGTGGCTCTAAACGATGTATGTACTGAAGAGAGACGGTAGAAAGGAGTCTGTAAGCTTTGATAAGATCACTGCACGCATCAACAAGCTCAGCTATGGCCTCAACACGCAGTTCTGCGACCCTGTAAGTTTGCTACGCCGATGGCGCAGTCGCTCGAGGCTCATGTGCTTCGCAGCGTTGTCAATACTTTCACTGATATCCTGTGTAGGTGCTGGTGGCACAGAAAGTCGCAGCAGGCGTCTACCGAGGCGTAACAACAAGCGAGCTCGATGAGCTAGCGGCAGAGACTTCAGCTGCCATGACATCAATGCATCCAGACTATGCTCTGGTACGTATGCTCCATCTACGTTCCCGTACCGCCAGAGCGCCGCTGACCGTGCCCTGCGTGCTCTGCAGTTGGCAGCAAGGATCGCAGTGTCAAACCTTCACAAGAACACCCTGAAGTCCTTTTCCTTGACGTAAGTTGCCTCGGTCCTACAGCTTTATATTGTGTGCAGCTAGTACGCTAGTGCCAAGCAGCTCATGAATCGTATGCTGTCTTACAGGGCCAAGGTTATGCGGAACCATGTGAACCCCAAGAACGGCGACCCCGCCCCATTGATTTCAGACGAGGTCTTCGCCATCATTGAGGAGGTGAGCTCACAAATGAAGGCTTTTGTGAACTATTGCAACTGGCGGTCGTGGCGTCTATGCTCAGTTAAGACCATGAATTTGCTCAGCAACCTGCTGCTGCTGTACAGCAGTACTGCTTTTCTCTCCAACTACACTTCACCACGGTTCTTTGCAATGTCCCTGCAGCATGCTGAACGGCTGGACAGTGAGATCATCTATGACAGGGACTTTGACTATGACTACTTCGGCTTCAAGGTGAGGTTGGGGACACGGCCATCCGCACACTTGCCACAGGCCTCCTGTAACAGCAGTAACCAGCAGATACACTTGCTGGTTTGACGCCTCATTGGCTAGCAGCGCTTCTTCTGGAGTCAAGCAGGCTTGTAGCCTGAATAACCTGCTACGCCATGTCGTTGCTGATGGTTGTGCACTGTAATAGTTTATCTATTTATTAACCAGTTGGCTGCTGCCTGACTCCTCTGTGCAGACCCTTGAACGCTCCTATCTCCTGCGCATCAACGGCAAGGTCATTGAGCGCCCACAGCACATGCTGATGCGTGTGGCTCTTGGCATCCACATGCGTGATGTTGACGCTGCGGTTCAAACCTATCACCTGCTATCAGAGCGGTGGTTCACACATGCCAGCCCAACACTGTTCAACGCTGGTACACCCAGGCCACAGCTTAGCAGCTGCTTCCTGGTGTGCAGCAAGAATGACAGCATTGATGGCATCTATGACACACTCAAGGAGTGTGCAGTCATCTCCAAGAGTGCTGGTGGCATCGGCCTCAGCATTCATAACATTCGTGCTACAGGCAGCTACATCAGGGGCACCAATGGCACCAGCAACGGCATTGTGCCCATGCTCAGGGTGTTCAATGACACTGCACGCTACGTTGATCAGGTGAGAGCTGCTTGAGACACACCTGTCTGGAAAAGTGCATGTTGTGAGCCTTGCTGCATCAGCGTGACGGAGTTGCTGCTGCTTATTTCACACAGCAACAGCAGCAGAGCCGTTGACAGCAGTTTAAGTCATCTTGGCATGATCCTTGTGCTGACAGGTCCGCAGGCTCACAAACAGTAATTCACCTATCACTTTACTATACTGCATGCCCGCTGTAGCCTCCCTAACCTCTGTGCTGGGCCATTTGCTGCCGCTGCCGCCAATGTCCAGGGTGGTGGCAAACGCAAGGGTGCCTTCGCCATCTACATTGAGCCCTGGCACGCAGACATCTTTGACTTCCTGGACCTGCGCAAGAACCATGGCAAGGAGGAGAACCGTGCCCGTGACCTGTTCTACGCTTTGTGGCTCAATGACCTGTTCATGCAGCGTGTTGAAGACAACTCAGACTGGAGCCTGTTCTGCCCCAATGAGGCACCAGGTCTGGCTGATGTCTGGGGGAAAGATTTTGAGAAGCTGTACACAAGGTAGGCCAGGTGCATGTGACCGTTGTTCTGCTGCTGCTTGACAGACTTCTGACGGATCCTTGGAATAGGATTTGTGTGCTTGTATAGAACATGTTCAAAAGGTGTGTGGTATGGGTGCTGGTCTTTCTCAGCACATGTTGCTCTTGAGGGAGCAGTTGTCAACTGCTGCTTTTCAGGACTGGACTCTCCCTTGCTTTGACTACTGCATGCTAGCTTAGCAGGCTTTGGAAGCCTTACTGGCTCCAGTGAGTAATGTGCAGCAACTGGCTCGGCAGTCTGGCTGCATGACTGTGCTGGTGAAGTAAGCAGGCTGCAATCCAAACAATGGTTCTGTTTGCCACCGCAGGTACGAGGATGAGGGCCGTGCTCGCCGTGTGGTGCGTGCCCAGCAGCTGTGGTTTGCCATCCTTGAGGCTCAGATCGAAACCGGCAACCCCTACATGCTTTACAAGGATGCTTGCAACCGCAAGAGCAACCAGCAAAACCTGGGCACCATCAAGTGCAGCAACCTATGCACTGAGATTGTGGAGTACACCAGCCCTGATGAGACCGCTGTCTGCAACTTGGCAAGCATTGCACTGCCACGCTTTGTACGTGAGCGCAATGAGCAGGGTGCAGTCCAGCAGGTGAGCTCGGTTGCGCGGTACACATCAGTACTTGATTGTCTGCTACTCCTTTACAAATTCAGGTGGACATGTGCTTGATTGTCCGCAAACATGCACTTGCATTCGGTATGACGGCAGCCCTGCTCACTCTGTTTTGCTGATGCAAATCACGCTGCTGCTATGTTGTAGGGTCCTGGCTATGACAACAAGAAGCTGGTTGGCAGTTTGAATGCCAAGAACCGCTACTTTGACTTTGACAAGCTAGCAGAGGTCACCCGCGTCGCCACAGCCAACCTCAACAAGATCATTGACGTCAACTACTACCCCACAGAATCCGCTCGTCGCAGCAACATGCGCCACAGGCCCATTGGTCTGGGTGTGCAGGGCCTGGCTGATACCTTCCTCCTACTAGGCCTGCCCTTTGACAGCCCAGAGGCAGCAGAGCTCAACAAGGACATCTTTGAGACCATCTACTACTCGTCCCTGCAGACCAGCTGCAGGCTGGCCAAGGCTGAGGGTGTGTATGAGACGTACGAGGGCAGCCCTGTCAGTAAGGGTGTCCTGCAGCACGACATGTGGGGTGTCAAGGTGGGCGTTGTTGACTTAGTCAAAGCATTCTGGTGTCCTTCTGTCCACCAGCCGGCTGGTAGAACAAGAAGTGACTCAGCTGCTGAGAGTGCAGCGGGCTTTCTTTCACGGGGTGGCTGTGCTCCGGTTCGCCAACAAGTGCCTGTATAGCTGTTGCTCAGTTGCTTGAACTGGGTTGCTCTAGCCGGCCTATCGTCTGCTGCCTCATAGCAACATTTGGTAGAAGCAATTGACTGCACCTTCTTGCTGTGTCACTGGCGTCCTGTGCTGACATGTCACTGCTGCTGCTGCTGTGTTGACTGCAGCCCACCAGCAACCGCTGGGATTGGGACGCCTTACGTGCAGATATCAAGCAGCATGGCGTCCGCAACTCCCTACTAGTTGCCCCCATGCCAACAGCCAGCACTAGCCAGATTCTGGGCAACAATGAGTGCTTCGAGCCCTACACGTCCAACATCTATGTGCGGCGTGTGCTGTCTGGGGAGTTCACAGTGGTGAACCAGCACTTGCTGGCTGACTTGACTCAGCTGGGCTTGTGGAACAGCCACCTCAAGAATGAGTTGGTTGCGGCCAATGGCAGCGTGCAGGAGCTGGACATCCCGATGCATCTCAAGATGCTGTATAAGACTGTGTGGGAGATCAAGCAGCGTGTGCTGGTGGACATGGCAGCTGACCGTGGTGCTTACATTGATCAGAGCCAGAGCTTCAATGTGCACATGAGCGACCCTAACTTCGGCAAGCTGACAAGCCTGCACTTCCACTGCTGGAGGAAGGGGCTCAAGACAGGTCAGTCTCCTTGGGAGTGCACAGACTGTTTGCCATCTGTGCTGTGATACCAGTCGACCTGGTCTCACAGCTTGGTCTGGCAGCTTGGTGCTGCATGATTAGATCGGGCTCCGGTACCATCTGCCTTGACAATGGGATACCCAGTATCCGTCTGCTGTGCGTCCTTGAGTAATTGCTGCCAACATCACTCCGGTATTGATGCGTCAAGAAACTAATATCTCCAATGTTGCGTCTGTCGGTGCAGGTATGTACTATCTACGCACGCGTGCAGCAGCAGATGCCATCAAGTTCACCGTGGACCAGCAGGCACTCAACAAGAACCAGAAGGCACCACAGCAGCAGGAGCAGCCGCTGCTTATGTCACCCACCCGCACAGTCAGCCAGCAGCAGCAGCAGCTTCAGATGCTGTCACCCAGCAGGCGCATGCAGAGCTTGGGGCTCAATGATGGAGGGATGAGCCATGATGACCGTGAAGCGCAGATGGCACGCATGATCTGCAGCTTAGAAAACAAGGATGCCTGCTTGATGTGTGGCTCATAGAATTTCAGGCTGACTTGGGGTGTGCATGGATGATTTTGTGGGGCCTGGGGGATTCTAGGAGTCCGCTGGGAGGGGGGAGGGAGGGAGGGGAACTGATGTGGAGATGTGCACAAGCATGTGGCATCATGGCATTGCTGCAATGATGAAGTAGTCGCTAGCTGTCGCTGAGCCAGTAGCTAAGCGACCCTCTTTCCACGCAGGACAGGTTACAGCAGCAGTTGGCCTGCTGAGCCTGCAGCCTGACACAGCTCTGACTGGTGACTCTGACCATGACTGGTGACATCACTTGGCTTCTATGGCCCTGAAAATGGGCTAATTCAACATTTGATACTGACATGACTTCTTACTATGACTATGACACTGAAACATTTGTCTTCTGATGCCATCAGCGGTAGTTGCCAACAGCAACAATTGTGCGTCTTGTATGCTCTAGATTGTGTCGCTTAGTTCCTACTCCATGGTTGCCTGGTCCCTGATGGTGTGGGAACATAGTATAGCGGCAGCATCGATGGATTTCAGATCTGTGTTGGGTTTGTGCCATGTCTTGTAGTGTGATGCATACGGGAGTGAATTTGCCTGTGATGTAACATGTCCTCCTGCAGAGCAATTGTCAATCTGCAGTGCAGAATAGATCGTTGATGATAGATGATCTACATGCAACTGACTGAGCCAACGCGACACACAAGGTTCCCCAACGGCCCCAACTCCACACAATACAGACCACAGTGGTCTGCTTCATTTCAGGTATGTTCGGTACACGGTCCAGCGTTCAGAGGGTTCAGAGCATTCTAGAAGCAGGAGCAGAAGCATGTATCGGGTGGCGGCCCCTTGCATTTTATAATTCAGCAATTTGCTTGGCATTCTATGTTGCATGAGCTAAACTTTGCAATACAGACCCCAAACGTTCTCGTCCGCTATGGCGTATGGGCCTAGGTGACCAATTTTGGTATACCTCGGATGCCTGCTTGATACCTGCTACTGATATCACGCTGACAGCGGAGCTGACGATGCCTGCAGCAGTTTATTGGGGGTCCACAGCGTAGGCTGCGACAGCTCTTCTGAAACAAAACGCCATCCTATGGAGCATGCGGGGACCTGCACAGCAACGGAGACTCCTTAGCTGCTGCTGCTGCTGGTGCCTCATGAAGGTGATAACAAGGTAGAAACAACATAATAATGAACAGCGAGTTTTCTAAAACCGGGTGGAACTCTCCTGTGAGATCCACCCGGGAAGGGGAGGGGCCGGAGGGCGAGTGACCAGGTGGATCTCACAGGAGGGGGAGGTGCCGGAGGGGAGGGTGAGCGACGTTGCCGTCAGGTTTGGGTCACGGCTCCACAGCGTGAAGGATAGGCATGGATCCCATTGTGCTGTATTAGCAGCTGAGTCTCACGTCGTACCACTTCCTTGAGAAGCCAGCAGCAACCAATGCTCGCTACAAGGCACCCTGCATGCAGCGTCAGCCCTCACTTTGCGAGCTGTGCCGGCAGGAAACGCGTTCTGCATGTCGGTGCTTACCAAAACGGTCGCGTAGACGTGGGTAGCAAGTATGCGGCCCCTGATACCCCTGGTAAGTTCTTCCAAGAGTTGCGCGACGGATTAGCGGAATTGGACCAGCGCATTCCTGACAAGGTCTGGGACGATATTATTGTTGAGCAGGTGAGACAGCAGCCCGCTGCACGGGCGAATTGCCGCCTGACCTGTCTGCTACCGTTCCACCAGTGTACCGTTCAGGATTGTGCTCATGCAGCACCACAGCCTCACCTCACAAAGCACTTCACATCCATTGCTGTTAATGCCGTACAGGCGCTCAACAAGGAACCCTTCACAGAGACGGAGATTATCATACAGGTAGCAAAGGTTTTTGAACAGGAGGTTACTGTGTATCGCACAAGCAACCCTGGCGTCCGCGAATCTGTGCCCCGCACCGAGCTGCTTCGCTACTGTTCCTCACTTGAGCACTTTGAAGGCTTCCTTAAGCAGAAACTGGGCATACCCCCGCAGCAGGAGGTTGAGCTGTGCTGGGGGGTCACAGAAGAGCCCTTTGCTGGGCAGCAGTTTGCCCTGCAGTGTCCCGATGACTTTCCACTGCCAGTACTAATGAGCTATGCTGACAGCTGGGGCGTGGATGACAGTATGTCATGATGAAACTGGGCAGTTACATTGAGGTTGATGGTCTGGGGGGTGCATAGCAGCTGGTGATAAGAAGCCGGCAATGAATTTGATAGATCGGTGATTGTTGCTCATCAGATCAGCTGGCTGTTGGCCACTGGCAGGATGCCAAAAGCAGGATTGTCAGTGGTGACTGCTTGCGGGGAATGGCATGTTGGTGCTGAGTGGGCGATTGGGTAGCATGCTATCAGCGTAGGGGGTTCCTGTTCACGGGTTTGGAAGCTGCTTCCTCAGCTGCTGGGGTGGTACCACAGTGGGCGCTTTGTGATTGTGTAAGACAACTGTCATGTGTCGTGCTTACTTTCTTCTGGAGTGTCCTTTCTTGTGTTCAGTAGCAGTGCGTTATCAAAGTACCCTCCTCAAATGTTCTACAATTGTCCCGCCAGGCTCTAGAAGGCATCAACTACGTGTTCACACTCAGGGCCGTGCAGTCATGGACTGATTCAGGCATGGTATCATGCTGAGAAGCTGTTTTCGGTACCACCAAGGTAGCCAGCGCTTCACTGAGGCAGGTGGCTTGCAACCTTAGCCCAATTTTTATTTGTCGTGGCTTCAGCAGTACACTGGTTGCACAGTACTCTTTGTCTCGGTTCTGTTGATACTATACTTGTGCATTGACACAGTTGGCACAGACTTGTGCATGATCACACAGTTCTACTTGTTATGTAGGACAGTGTGTGTGGGCTCTGTCCACAATGCTCTGTCTATGTGCTAGAGGCGACTTCGCAATGGTATGCGGCAGCAAGTGAACTTTAGCTCATGCAACATAGTATGCCAAGCAAACTGATGTAAACTGAATGCAAGGGGCCGCCACCCAGTAAATGCTTCTGCTGCAAGTGTCACTTGGAGTGTGTGGTTTGTTGCAAGTGTCAGGTGATGAGTGGAAGTGTTTCACTCGGTCATCAGAGGTATGGTTTCATAATTTGTGAATAACATGGAAGAGGCAAGCATGTCATGCCATGTCGATTCGGTTTTGGCGCGGCAGTGCAGGTGTTTATGGCATGCAGCTCTTGTCATTACATCTTTACGTCAGTTGCATTGGCTCAGTTCCTTTGCAGACTCTGCCAGCAGATGATCGCCTCATTCACTGTAACATTACTATGTGCACTACCCTCATACAGAGAGACGCAGTGGGATTTGATGTTGCTTCGCGCCGGAAGTTGTCATGCAGGGATCGGGGCTTTCAAACTACTCATGTTAGTGTGTGTTCAGTCACTTTCCCTGTATGTCAATTCAACTTTTTGTCTATCCGTATTTCACTTTGACAGAGTCTGTCAAAGTGATACCAAGATGGGCTTCGCTAGTTAATTCAGGGTACTACCAAGAGCAAGTGATCTTGCTGCTGGGCCCCCAACACAGTGTGTGAAGCTCGTGGGTGGTGGTGCGAGGGGTTGATCAGCTGCATCTGCTTCATGCTCTTTGCCATGCTCAACCACTGGCACAGGCTCTGCGAAAGCAACAGAAGTGTGTAAAAGAGATTTAGCCAATGCAAACAGGATAGATGCGCTGGCAAGAGCTGTCGTGCCATGCATGGGGGATGTGTAGTAAGACCATGATTCTGTCAGATTGATCATACATCAGGTGCAATAGTTGCACCTGACTCGTGACATTCATAGTGAATCATTCATGATGTATGTTGAGAGCATTGTCATTACCACTGCAAAAGGTGGGTTTGCGATACCTTGTAAAAGAGACTGAGCCACTGCAAACAGGATAGATGCGCTGGCAAAAGCAATACCTTACCATAGTATGATTCAGTGATCAGTGATCTTCGGAAGATCTGAAAGCATCAATCAGCAGGTGTGTCTGTCCGGGCCTTGTCTGATGCATTCTGAAAACCAGTAATGAATGGCAAGGAAACTTTCTCAACAGTTCAAGTTCTAAACAAGAACATTTCCAGTTGTAAGTTTCTTGAGTGTCATTTACAGTTATTTCTGGTTGTGTCGCAGACTTTCGCTTACTGTTGGGAAGTTTGCCATGGGATCAATCCCATCGATATCCTCTTTGGGAAACTTATGGGAATCGTATGGGAGCCATGGGAGCAGTTTGGGAGCGGTTTGGGGAATTCTTGCTGGTCACAGTGAAGCTCAATAACTTTCACAGTGGGCCCGGGGGGAAGGGGGGTGTCGCTGCCATTGGGCCACACTTGCCGCATTGTAAAAGTGACTGAGCCAATGCTACAAGATAGATGCGCCGGCAAAGCTGCGATGTCATGCATTGTCCTGAGCTCCGCTGGTGTTTATTCACAAACTATTACGAAGTTTTTACTTCTGTTATGTTGGTCCACCGCCGGGCCAGACAGTGCCATCGTGGTGTTTCAATCATGAACCCTCCCAGCCAGCAGGCTTCCAAGGCGCTTAGCTGGCTAGGGATTGACATGATACATCACGGTATGATGGTAATCTGGCCTTTTGATCACAGCTGAACGAGACCTAGTGACTAAACTTGCAGCCTGCATTTTGCTGTAGTGCTGCTGTCATAACGGTCAAGTGATCATTCGCTGAATGGCCCAGGTACATGGCCGCAATCCCAAAGCAGTCCTTTAGTTGACTGCACAACTTAGTTTATTGCGGGCTTCTCGTCGGTGTGCTGGCAGGAGCGGTTTGCACGTTGGCGGCACTTCAATTTGCTACCGCCATCTGGAGGGCTGTTCTCCTCCCGGGGGCGTAATGGACCTAGTAATGCAACTAGGCACTCAGCCTTTGGCCCATCGACTGTGTCAGTACTTTGAGAAGCGACAGCAGTACGATGTCTTTCCAGCTGTGTTCGCGGACTCAGCAGAAGAAGTCGGACCCTTCACAGATACAAGCGGACCATGCTTGGTATGGTTCAGGAATGTTCAGATAACCCCGCAAAGCTTCAACTGCTGGCTCCAAGGCAGCTTTGTCAGGCGTTCAACAACCAGGGTGTTCTGGCTACAGCAGGCAATCCTTGGAGCCTCCAGCAGGTGAGGTTCCTGCGCAGCCATTACTGTTTTCTGCGTCCAACATATATCAGAATTCTGTTTCACGTGACCCTGGCTCACAACTGCTTGGAGGTTTGGGTGCGAAGCGGTCTGACGGGCTGTAGCCAACATCACATATCAGCTACACATGCACATGCTGAGTCTACCCATGCTTTGCTTGCGAGGCCTTTCAGCTGTCATTTCAAGCCCCCTAGGCTACGATGAATCACTTCCGTGCTGTATCCCGCCAGTAATCCGGCTTCCTGGTGTTATAAACTGCATGCCTCTGCAGAGAGGAGCTGGCTCAGGCCATTCACGCTGCTGGTGTGCCAGAAGGCACCACAGGTGTACGAGTCGACATATTCCCTAAGAAACTGGAGCTGGAAATCGGGGTAAACAGGCTGCTATAGCTGTCAGCTGCAGCTGATACATGTACACACAATGCCACCGCGCCATGCGTGCTACAAACAGTCACAACCATCTGGCACCGTACTGCAATCGCTGTGCCCCCCAGTGCTCAAATATAGTGCTGGGCTTGCCCTGGGCTTGATAGCTAGTTTGTGCTACCATGCACCGCCCGCAGCCTAACCTCAATGGCCCTGCAAACTGCTGGGTTGCCCGTCTGCAGGACCAGATATATGATGCTGGGTTCCCTGTCCCCATGCATCCAGTGGACTTCAGTCACTTCCTATTTGTGGTCCAGCTGGGTGACAAATGGCACTGGAGTTACTTACCAAAAGACCAGCTCTGGAGACATCCCCCTGACAAGCCAGCCATATTCAACAAGAGTGTAGCAACAGTAAGGAATGCTGGCTGCGGCAGCCGGCATGTGTCATCAAACAGTAGGGATTGTGGAGTCGCCTGGACACACACGTTACCCTCCCTCAACTTACGCTAGCGCTTTATCAAAAGCGCCCCGCAGAGCTCATTCATTCATTCATTCAGTGGCATATCCCACAGCGGTGCAGCAAGCCTCTGGACAGCTTCTTGTGACAGTAATGCTGTGAGCGGGGTGCTAGCATAGCGGACGAGCTGCAAGACCAGCCATCATCAGTGGGCACTGTCCTCAACTCATAGATCTGCTTGCATGAGCTCCAAGGCTTCGAGGGATCGCATTCTGGGCCTTCGGCATGCACTTATTCAGCTGCAGCACTTGGATACATAAGCATCAATCAGCATCAGTAAGCAGCTTGCAGCTGCAATTGAAGCCCCATGCACTATGAGCCCCGAGTGCACTTGCTTTCAAAGCTTCCAAATTGTCATGTGTGGTAGCAGCAAGGTGTGATAGCTGGTGCCAGATGTTGGGGCAGAACTGCAAAGCACTCAGCTGTCACTGCTGTGGCTCGGACGATTATCGGGGTTCAGCTGAGGAGTTGAAATGTGTGCTACCTTATACAACCTGGTATTTGATGGATGCCTGGGGTTTGCGCCTTCGATGCAAGTATGGCAGTGATAGGATCATTGCTTTGGGTGTGGCTGTTTCCGCCTTGGGCACGGGGCCGATGGCCATAGAGCTATGGCTGGTGGGTAGCTTATGTATATACTGCTGTGGCTCATCCCTGCAGGCCATCAACAAAATATCTGAAGGTATGCAAGTCCTAGGGTTACAGCACCAAGAAACAGCAGCGGCAATCACCAATAACTTACAGCAGCAACAACAGCAGCAGCATGCCCTCCAACACCCCAATGGAACGTGCGACATCCATCAGCAGCAAGAACCACAACAACAGCAGAGCAAGGGCTCAGCCAATGGCGAAGCACAGCTAGAAGCCCCACAGCGCCACCACCAGCAGCAGCGCCGGTGGGCGATAGACATAGGAGCGTGTCCAGGTGGTTGGACCACCTACCTGTCTGACTGCTGTGGGTGTAATGTCATAGCCATAGACCCTGCGGAGCTTCATCCAGATGTGACAGCTAGACCTTGGGTGTACCAGATAAAGGGTAAAGCACAAGACGTGGGGGCGCAGATAGATGAACTTTTACAAGGGCAACAGGTGAACTCAGGTTTGCATGGTATTCATTGTAATAGCTTCTTGGATGCAGCTTTTTCAAGCAC